>WWET01000346.1:182721-196275 GCA_011038615.1 Limnodynastes dumerilii
CTTCTTATCCTCCACCCTTCCCCCCTCCCCCCCTTTTTTCCCCTACATAGTCAGAGTGTCACTTCTTTCTTCACGTTTATTCCCTTGGAGATGTTATATTTATTATATTTAGTACCTATTTTCAATCCCTCAAATCTTTTCCACAGTTGGCAGCCACAACTCGATTGAGTTCCACCGACCCTGTGGCAGAGGTAGATAGTCCAGACTGACGTGCGTCGTTGGCTGCCACTTTGGGGAGAGTAGACGCCGATACGCTGTGTTTTAGTAAGCACAGCGCATCGGCGTAGTTCTGGATCAGGCCCATAGATTCTACTCTATGAATTTATGCATATATATTTCCGTTTGGATAGATTCTTCGATTATCTCGTGATATAGTTTTGTCTTTCCATAAGGATGTATACTAAGATTCATATGATAGTATAATCTATATTGATTTTGGAGAGATTTATATTAGTATTTATATCAGTAACCATTTAGTTATTTATTAATTTATTTATTTTTTATGGTTATGGTTCATTATAGATATATATTTATAGCACTTATTGCACTTTATACTGTTCTTGATACATAGTTTTCATTATATGTATTTACATTTGGATAGATTTTTCGATTATCTTGTGGTATAGTTTTCTCTTTTCATGTGATATATATCAGGATTTTTAGATTAATATACGTTTTTGGACTCCTCCATAGAACCAGTAGGGATGTAGAGGTCATACCTAAACCTATACTATCACAGAAGTATTCAATCATTCTGTACGCATCCTTATGTATTCTTTGTTGATTTATTATCTGTTACCGTGCTTTGTATACCCATTCCTTTTGTTTATCTATATTTGTCCATTATGTATCAATATGTGATATGCTCAGCCTTATGTATTCACATGAATGTATTTATTTAGAAATTGTATGTCTTCACATGAATGTATTTATTTATAAATTATTATTATGCATATCTAGTAGATTATAGAAGAGTGTTTGAGGTTTTTGCAGTGTTCAGTGTGCTGATATATGTAACGATATATGTAATCATGAATGATTGCCTTTTTTATGCGAATGAACACTTGTACATATCTGGTAAGCCTTCCCACTGAATACCGATATGAAGAACTTTGGTTTTTTATTATATTTTTGTAGCAGTTAGAAGTTTTCTTTTTTAATCAGTGTTGGTAAAAAATAGACATGCCCCCCCCATCCCCTCACTTTGAACCGGAACCATCACCGTCGGGAAAAAAGACTCCAGACCTCTTCACTGCTGCACAGATCTTGAGAAAGGGCAGATCAGGCCCGAAACGCGTTGATCGGCAGCAGCAACAGTAGCCAGCGTATACCCAGAGCGGAGACCAGGAGGCGATTGAGTGGTGAGAGCGGCGGTGTTCCCGGGACTGTGCCATCTTCACACCATCTATCCGCCATCGTTCACATGGACATCCGACCAGCGGTACAGCTGGTTTTTAGTTTGTCATATTGATTTTTATATTGTGGTATTAAAACTTGTTTCCATTTATCTCTCTCCTTCGGTTTATTTGGATCCATTCTGAAACATAGGGTTTCGCAAAAGTGGTAGGAAGAGGGAGTATTGATTATTTAACCCTTTCCGTTTGCGCACCCCCTTCCATGTCGACCAAGCCGACATTAGAATCGGGTTGTCCTGAACCACAGGGTTAAGGTTTTTGCGGGGGCAATGTAGGAAAGAGGCCAGAGAAAAGTCAGGGATGAACGACTGCTCTAGCGGCGTATTAGCATAGTAGGAGGTGTTGTTTAACCAGTCCCGAATAAAGCGCATGTTGCTGGCATAACTATATAATTTCAGATTCGGAAAATGTATTCCCCCGTTATTGCCATGCTGTTGCAATTTAATCAGCGCCACTCTGGAGCGTTTGTCATGCCAGATAAATTTGTGAAAGGCCTTATTGAGCAGTCGTTTATCTCCCGGTGATAACACTATGGGTAGCATTTGCAGGGGGTATAAAAATTTTGGGAAAATCACCATTTTTATTAAACTAGCCCTGAGAAAGAGAGTGGAAGGTCCTGCCATCTGTTCATCGAATCGCATGCAGCGTTTATCACCCCACTAATATTGTCATTATATAAGAAGGAAGGGGGATTTTTGGGAATAGACAAGCCCAAATATGTCAATGACTTCTCTATCCATTTCCCCTGAAATTTGGCATGCCATGAAGGACGTTGTTCAACTCCCATCCATAAGGCCATAGATTTCGAGTGGTTTATAGAAAACCCGGAGAGTTTACCAAAATCCTCAATGATTTTAAAAATCCTGGGCAAAGAGTCTTTAGATTTTGAAATGAAGAGTCTTTAGAGTTTGAAATGTATAGAAGTAGATCATCGGCAAAAGCCGTGATCTTCACTGCTCTACCACCAATTTCAATGCCCTTAAATCCCAGATCCGCCTGGAGCATACGAAGGAGAGGGTCCAATGCTAGATTGAAGAGCAAAGGGGATAGGGGACACCCCTGCCTGGTTCCCCTAGTCATTCCCACCGGAGAGCTTCTGCGGCCATTGATTAAAAGATTAGTGCTGGGCTGCGTGTAAATGAAGTTTATAAAGCTTGTAAATTTTTGACCAAAGTCTCTAAATGCGAAAATATCCTGCATATGTTCCCATCGTTATGGAATTTAAATTTCTGCCTGCATACTTATAATAATAATAATTATTATTATTATTATTAGTCAGGGTTTTTTTTATCCATCCCGAAAACCCCTACAAAACAGACCCAACTCAAACAAAATATTTCATATTAGCCATTTCTTCCAAAATCTACTAAATTGACCCAGCTTTATTGGCTGCTTTAATAAAAAAAAAACTGATTGATCAGACTGTAACAAGTTGAGCTGTATTTGCATAACATAAATGGTTTCTGATGTTTTGAATAGGTTTCTGTAAAAAAAACAAAAAAAAAACATGAATTTGTTTTTGTGCATATAAGCAATTTCAATCATAGGCCCAAATGAAACACATTGGATATGTATCCTTCATAGACACAGCACTTCTTCAAGTCTTTCTGCCTTGAACATGGTGCATCTGGACCAATATATTTCACTTATTACTATTTTCATTTGTTTTTTCAACAAGGCACTGAAGCCCAATATAGTCACTGGTGTCTTTCAGTAGTTTGAATGGCTGTACTGCTTCTGTGTTGTTTTATCAGACATGTACATACACGTTTGGAAATTATACAGCTGCACCTGCAACACCCAAAGGACGCAATTTTCCTGTGCTATAAAAAGCCACTAATGATAAACTGATAAGCAGATCAGCCAGATAACACTGGTGTCGAGTTAGTGCCATCTTTTTCCATAGCAACACTTTTATTGGTGACTCCAAGCACAGCATTGTATTTATTATTAACAATATGCAGGAAGGCAAGGAATAATAATAGATATAGCAGATAGTCCTGGCTTTCCCACCTGAGTCTCTCTCCCAGCCTATAGATACAGAGGAAAACAGCGACACCTCAGCTCACTGCTGGTACTACAGCGCTGTGTTTATATCTCATGCACAGTCAGGGCCATTAAACAACCAATCAGGCGGACAGCAGAGAGTCGTGTCACCCGAGCAACCAATGAATCGTGCTGAAAAACTCCAGAATACAATTGGGCGATAGGCTAAGCCAATCACAGCAGATCTAAGCAGCGAGTACTTCCTGGTCATGCTGCTGGCAATGAACTTTGGATGTAGACGTAGAGCAGGTCAGGATGCGTTTATCTTCTGACATGCTGCACGGTGTCTCTAGAAGCCCACTCCTAATAAGGCTGACAACGAATGTGGACCTCACTACCTAGACATGTATGCAGTATCAGTAAGAAGTATTGTGTAGTAAGAAAATAAAGAGACTGTTTCAGCTTTGTATCTCTGGATTACAAAATTCTATTTTAATTATTGCATATTGGTAATATCTGAGCTACCATGATTAAGCAGCACTTAGTGCATGCAGAATCCAGTGGTTGTGTTGTAACAATCTCTCAAACACAACCAGTGCAAAGACTGAAGCACCACAACAGCAGTTCCAATACTGTGGAATGTGGAAATAAACCGGTTTATCATGCTGAACCTAAATCTGAATCTGATGGCCATTGGAGCTGCAGTGGGGTCATTTTAGATAGGGATTTAGGTATTGTGATTTGTCAGGGAGCCATATTTTTTCCTTTTTTGAAAAAAAATGGAACTGAATTGGCTGCCTCGGATCACAGTGTTCTTTTAGCTGAGGACTTTGTGTCAGATTTGATTATTCAAGTTGAATGTTTACTTACACCAAACATAAACACAAAGCATGGCATTCTCTTCAGCAATGAAGTTCTGGAACACAGAATTGAGCTTGAAAATGTTCCCATATCAAAGCCAAGGACTGAACGATTACAACTCAAGGCTCAACTGCTTGTGCTTTTACCTTGTCAAGAATTCCAAATAGCATTTTCCACACTGTTTAAGAAAGAAGATGGTTGGGTGTTTTCCAGTGAAGAAGAGAAGAAGGAATATGGGGAGTTTCAAAAGGATCTTGCTTACCTTCATTGGTTTGCTGTTTTGAAACTTCAAAGTCCACTGATTAACACGCTTTATAAAATGAATATCATGGAATCCTCTATGCTGGTAAAGGGAAGCACAGTGTTCGCATGTGGGTCTCCGTTTGGGTCATTTTACCCAGACATATTTTTAAATACCATTAGCAAAGGTGTCATAAGCAATACTGCAGGGGACAGGAATGTTGTACTGCTGACTGATGCCCGATGTTTGCCAGGTTCTGAAGGTGGGGGCATATTTTTATTTGAAAAAGGTGTATTGCATTTGGTGGGCATTATTGTCGCACCACTTTGCTGGAAGATGAATGAGTGGGTTGGGTTGACTTTGGCATGCTCCATTAGCCATATTGTAAAAAATATTATAAAGGCTCCTTTCAAGGCAGGTGTTAGTGTACAAAATATATTTGAAAATTTACAGAAGGAAATTACCCTTATACCTTACCTTAAGACAGACCCAGGACTAGCAGTTAATTTGATGACAGCAGTTGTGTTGGTGGACTCAGGTCAAGCTTGGGGATCTGGAATTTTATTGAACCAAAAAGTAGTGTTAACATGCAGACATGTGGTTAAAGATGTTTCCAAAGTAATTGTGAAGATCCAGCATCCTGGTATTTCAAACGGACAACATCATACCTTTAAAAGGTAGGTAATGCACATGGGACCTGATTCACACTTAAGAATCTTCTTAACATAAGAACTTAAAGTCACACCTGGCCTAAACCATGTTGATTGCAGGGGAGTCATATTTCATCTGTTGCAAACAGTACTAGTGTTGAGAGGTGATATTTCCTAGCCCAAGTCTAAATAACAGTGTGATAGTAAAGCTGATCAGTATGTGTTTTCAGTAAGCAATTCAAAGATATATCCCTGTATGCAAAGAATACAATTAACTTGACTCCCCACAAAAACAACATAGTTTTGCCCAGGAGTGACTTTAAGTTCTTATTTTAAGAAGGTTCTTTGGTGTGAATCAGGTCCATGGTTTTTAATAACGGCACATTTAACATTTCTGTGAAATACAATTATTATCTAAAGATGTCCTAACAAAATATATTCAGCAACCTGTTTAGCTTGTTAAAATATGCATAAGATCTGGTCCCTAAAGATGAATAGCTCGATCTGTTCCATTTTGGGTCAAAAGATACATACAGGCCATACCAGGCAATATGCACCGTCTTCATATGTCTTTAACAAACATTCTGAACAATGAAACTGTTTATTGTGATAGTTTAGTAACAAACTCATTGTAAAATCACATGTGTTTAGACAGAAAAGTAAAGTGCTGGCCTTTCATTTGTATTTCATTCCAGGTACCAGACAATCAGTGGACAAGTGGTGTTTGCTACCCATGAATCCTCTCCTTATGACATTGCAGTTGTTGAACTGGATAAATCCATTCCTGGTACTGCTGAGCCAGTTTTAGCATCTGGTTACTTGGCAGGTATGTCAATTATTATAGTGCACACACCTTAATAATGGGTATTTGTTTTGTATCTGGTTGTGCATGTTCTGTCTCTGCCTGCTGCTGACTAATTATATTTCCTGCTTTTACTATTATTATTATTATTACTTAAGTTTTTACTGAAGTCAAAATTACTGACTGTCGGTTTGGATAGGATATCCAATCTAATATATCTAATATTCTATTGTTGTGTGTGATAGTGGTTATTATAATTGTTATTGTGGTTATTATCCATTGATTTTTGAACTTTTCATCAATGGATAAATAGCAGATATTTAATGAACCTGTTTGGCTAGACTGTTTCATTGGTAGTGTATAAGATTTTCTGGTCTCCGCCATCCCCTGACAAAGTCATTTATGAATAAACGCCCATGTTTGGAGACAATTGGTTACACACAAACAATGCCTATGATTGGCGAATTCCAGAGTTAGTGTGCATTTTTAATTATTGCTGCTGTTTTCCCTTTTTTCATGACATAAAGAGCTACTAAGTCTGACTAATTAACCATATCATCAATAAACAAATATAAAATTGACATTGTTAAAACCTGAAACATACAGTTATCTGAGGTAAACCAATCTATGGTAACAGAGTTAACACTCTGCAAGTGATGGTAACTTATTCAATATTATCATTGTTGGCTTACCGGTAACTTTTACAACTGACTGAGTGAATGTGTCAATTCAAATCATCATAGTATTCATTACATCTTTGATGACACACTATTGACACACTATTGGCAGTTGTTGCTATACATAAAGTATTATGATGCACAGTTCTAGTATACGTTGGACTGAGCAATAGTTTATTAGAACCACATTTTTATTGTGGTTGTGATATTTACGGATTTTTAAAATGTTTTTATTTGTTTGATTGTTGATAAGGATTGCTATATTAAAAATATCTATAAAACTCCTATCACTTTTGTTTTTGCTTGTGATACATATAAAATGCAGGTATATTCACAGGGGCATAGTCTTAGGTTTAATAAAGGCACGTTTGCAGCAGACTTGAAGCTGATTGTGAGACGGCTGATAGTTGTGATTGTCAAAATCTTTAGCAGGGTCGGATTAAGGCCAATTGATACCCTAAACACTACCCAGCAATATACATGGTCCAATAATATACCCTTCCACTTTCTAACTTATAACTCATTAATACTCCATAAGCATTCATCAAAATATATATTTTATATATTATGTTTATTGTTGACTAATTATAATTTTAAATTTCTAAATGTTTCTCTTAATTTTATTTTATTTTTTTATTCTAATTTCTTTAATCAAGTCGTGAAATGTAATCTGCCATAAAAAAATTCACATCTCCAGCCTGTCTTCTCATAGTTTTTCTTTTTCGTCATGTGATTCATCTGAGTAAAGGAATGCTCAGCTGTGCAATCTGTGAACATTAATGTTAAACATATACACAATCCAATGACTACATTTGGAAGCACACATTTCTATTGTCTTTAAGATTTTATAAATTCACCATGACAGCATCTTGTTTGTACAATATTTGTTGCCCTGACGTTACAGCACTCACAGAAGGTCCACAGAAATATTATTGTTCAAGCCCCCTAGGTAAACATAAATTACCTTTCGATAACGGCAAACCATTACCATTGATCCATGTGGCAGTTGTCAAATTTTGATTTTGTTATATTCCAAAGTTTAAAATATATAATTAACCTCATCAATGCTATAAAAAATGTTTATAGTTATCATTTTAATTAATAATAATTCTCTTATTATTTTTGTTGTTCATGTTTATATAGGGGTCATTGTTATTATAGGGCTACTTTTTGTGGCCTTGGGTCAGCAGTACTATGTACAAGTGGCTGGTAGCACAGAAAAAAACTCTGGTTCGCCTTTTCCTTGGTGCCCTAAGCACCTGGTCCTCAGGTTTTTCTATCTAAATATATTCAAATCTTAACTGCTAATGTTTGTGCCGTTTCCCAGGGGATGATGTTTGCACTGTAGGATTTGGAGCCTTTGGAGAACGATGTGGTCCTTCTGTGACATCTGGAATCTTATCAGCAGTGATTTCTGTGGGCAGAGCTCCTGTTATGTTACAGACTTCCTGTGCGGTACATGCAGGATCTAGTGGAGGACCATTGTTTTCTGCACAGTCCGGAGAGCTTCTAGGTAACAAACATTCAAAGCTTCCCTAATTATTGAGGAATGATTTTATTAGTTTTGTTTTTAAATATGTTTATCTGTAGTGTTCCTAGCAATATTTTTGGGGTATTCTTTATTCTAGCTTTTTAGAATATTTCTGTAATACAGTTTTAATTTTTTTTTAAATGACTGCAGCAAGATTTGGTTTCTATATATATTGAATCCAGGCATGATGGGGCTGATGCTGTTAGCACTTATTAAGTATTCTTTAATCTATAGCAGCTACAACAATGAGACTTAACCAGCCTATGGCCATGATTAAGTAAATGCTAAAGACGTTCAGCTGTAATGCAGATTTAATATGACTGCTTTACTGAAAGTGTCCCTCACCTATTTTCAGTTGATTCTCTGAGGAACTTATTGCTGCAGTACCGCCTAGTATAAGATTTTATATTGCCTGGGGCTTCCTGACACAGTCTTTCCTACTTTCTTCCTAATTATAGTCTTTTATTTCAAAAGTGAGTTTCCTTCTATGTAAGTCAAAAAAAAAAGTCAAAATGTGCTGCAATTCTTTTACATAGTGTTATACAAAATGCACCACACTTGCTTTAACCTTATGTTTTTTTATTTATTGTCGTAGGTATTGTTGCAAGTAACACAAGAGACAACTGTACAGGAGCCACATATCCCCATTTAAATTTCAGCATTCCTATAACTGTCCTCCGGGAAGCTGTACAGAGATACATACAATATGGAGATTTACAAAGCTTTGCTAAGCTTAATAAGGCAGACCGGGCAGTTCAAAATGTGTGGCGTCTGCAGAGATCACCCGAGGAGGTGTTTCAGAGCAAGCTGTGAGTGTTGGGTGAATACTCACACCGCACCTGTGTCAGCAGCGTTTGGTGCTTCACATAGACCGTAATGGACCAAATACAGGCTTAAGACGTGCGGACCACAATTCGTTGTCATGTATGCATGCGCAGCAGACCTTCAGTACGGAGCTGGATCCTCAGGATCTAGACCTCTGTGCCAGAAGTATTTCCCTTGGCAAGATAGGATGTGTACGGCGTGTATGCTAGGCAGGAGGGGACAAGTAAACAAAGGAGGACAAATAATGGCGCAGAAAAATAAGGAAACTACTGAGCAGCCCTAATGAAAATAAGGGAAGCCACCAACCCTTAAAAGTAAGATCAGAAGGAGTAAAATTGTATCAGAAGGGCGCTAAATTTAAAAATTGGGATAAAACCAGAGGTGGAATCTAAAAACAAGAGAGACCATATATATAAAAACCAAATATGCTGGAGTATCAGTGATAAAATATATATGAAATAGCGTTATTAATCTCAAAACGGATAATGCAAATAAATATAATATTCCTCTTTAAAAAGAGCTGACAGCACAGATTATAAATAATTGCAACAAATAAATAATAACATATAAAGGGTAGTGAATTCTAAAAACAAATAGTGCTAATTGGACCAAATCTATAGATAATTATAGAAACAAAAACCGTGATGTAAATTGAAAAATAAAGTCCCAATAGTAAATGTCCATCCAGTAAAATCAAATATGTAAAGTCCAGATAGAAGACCACGCAAACGTGTGGGTTTGGAGTCTGGTAGATTCAACTGTAGTCCCCAAACGAAAAGAACTCCTCAAACAGCTGGTGGAATGCGTGCTGGATATTCAACGGACTTCCTATGTATTTAGTAAATAAAACAAAAGAGGGGGAGCTCGCAAAGGGTCTCCCCCCTCACAGTGTAAGAACGTTGCTACCAAAATACACAAGCAAGTGATCCAGATATAGTCATAAATAAATTTATTAATTAACAACAATATAACAGAAATAAATAGAGAATATAACAAACAGGTAAAACAATACAATTCAGTTAAAATGTAGTGCACAGCAAGCAAGCGTACCTGACAAGCAGTACCGCTCCGACGGAGGGTCCTAATAGATGTTAAACCCGGGAACTAGGAACCGACCAGGCGAGCGAGCACGCTGGATGCTGGACAAAAAGTAAACACAACCCCCGCCTACTTTTTGTCCAGCATCCAGCGTGCTCGCTCGCCTGGTCGGTTCCTAGTTCCCGGGTTTAACATCTATTAGGACCCTCCGTCGGAGCGGTACTGCTTGTCAGGTACGCTTGCTTGCTGTGCACTACATTTTAATGTATTGTATTGTTTTACCCGTTTGGGATACTCTCTATTTATTTTGTCTATTGTTGTTTATTAATAAATTCATTTATGAGTATATCTGGATCACTTGCTCGTTTATCTTGGTAGCAACGTTCTTACACTGTGAGGGGGGAGACCCTTCACGAGCTCCCCCTCTTTTGTTTTTATTCATTAAATACATAGGGAGTCCGTTGAGTATCCAGCACGCACTCCATCAGCTGTTTGAGGAATCCTTTTCGTTTTGGGACTACAGTTGAATCTACCAGACTCCAAACCCACACGATTGCGTGGTCTTCTATCTGGACTTTACATATTTGATTTTACTGGATGGACATTTACCATTGGGACTTTATTTTTTTAATTTACATCACGGTTTTTGTTACTACAATTATTTATAGATTTGGTTTAATTGGCACTATCTGTTTTTAGGATTCACTACCCTATATATGTTATTATTTATTTGTTGCAATTATTTACAATTTATGCTGTCAGCTCTCTTTAAAGAGGAATATTATATTCATTTGTATTATCCGTTTTGAGATTAATAACGCTATTTCATATATATTTTATCACTGATACTCCAGCATATTTGGTTTTTATATATATGGTCTCTCTTGTTTTTAGATTCCACCTCTGGTTTTATCCCAATTTTTAAATTTAGCGCCCTTCTGATACAATTTTACTCCTAGGCAGGAGGGGAGCCTATTCAGGTCGTGTTTATGCCCTTATTCCCTATCCAGGTTTCGAGCTGTCCCCACTTTACATGGAAATTGTGTGGAAATCTTACGGTAGGTTTACTATAGGGTGTCTCCCCTGGCTCAACTGGATTCGGGATGCAGCGGGAACCCGGCCTTCGATCTCTGCCACTGTTCTTGAAGCTCCCAGCACAGCAGTAGCAGAGGGTTGTATCCAGTCCATTATGTAAACAGCTATACAGGAACACTATTTTTTTCCATCCTCTCGTCACAAAGCCAGCTGACCAGGGTTTTAGCTGGATGTCTATTTTTTCACACATATTTTTCCCCAAATGAGAATTTTCTTAATTTACATATAAAATCATAGAACTCTGTGCTTCGTACTGAGGTATAGGCCACGTGTAGAGTCAGAGCTGTGCAATGACTTTAATTTCCTGGCAAATGTGTGAAAAGTACATTTGCCCTGATAAGCACATATCTTAATGAAAAGATGCCTTCAATACACCATATTGGAAAAGCACGGTGAAACTTCTTTTTTGATTATTTTGAAATTATAGATTTGATTTTTAAGATGTAATAAAACATTTATTTGTGGTCAGTCACTTTGATATTTCTGCATTAATAATTTATTTTATAATAAATGTCTCTAAATAGCTGAAATATGTTATCTGTGGTTGGGATGCCACCTGGTGGATACTGTGTGCTACTACACATGCCGTTCACTGAATAGTGCAACCTAGAAACAGATTGGTATTATAAATAAGCAAATGAGGAGTTTACTGCCAATTTAGAAATAAGTGATTGGGTCAGTGAGGGAGCAAGTATGGAAGATCAGGATCCTAGAGACATAGCGGTGTAACGTTTTTTTTTTTTAAACCCCACAGAAATTATGCCAAATTGTCTGTTATAGTTCGTGTAACATTTATACAGTTGGACACCTGCATTTGCATCCAGAATAAAGACTATCCCTGTATTGGCGGTAGTTACTGGTAAGAAACTTATCACAAGAACAAATATTGTTGAGTATTTTTTTTACCACAATTATGAATGCAAAACCGTGTCTATGTTCAGATTATTTCTGATTGTGTAAAATGTGTATAAAGGAACTGAAGAGGACACAGTGGTGGTACATAATCCCTTTTACACTGTAAATGGGTTTTATTAAACTGTTCATGGGGCTGGATCCAGACCTTGTTAAGTGCATGAACTTAGTTACTCCTGGGCTAAACCATGTTGATTGCAAGGGAGTCATATTTCATCTGTTGCAAACAGTATTAGAGTGGAGAGGTGATGTTTCCTATCCCAAGTCTAAATAACAGTGTGATAGTAAAGCTTAGTATATGTGTGCAGTAAGCAATTAAAAGACATATCCCTGCATGCAAAGAATACAATTAACTTGGCTCCCCCTGAAATCAACATGGTTTAGCCCTTGAGTAACCTTGAGTAACATGCGCTTAACAAGGTCTGGATCCAGCCCATGGACATTTAATGTAGCAGAATGTCTAAAAACAGGCATTTAACCATTTTGGAGGCTATAACTTGGCAATGGATTTGAAATAATAAGGAAGCTGAAATTAATCAATTAATTTAGAATTGTTTGTAAATATGTAATGAAGCGCCTGCCTAGTGTGTGGCCATATATACATAGAGAAAGGGGGAGAATACTTGTTGATTGGCAGACAGAGATTTATAAAGATGCATTATAGTGTCGTGGGCACTACTCCAACATATCGGATTTTGTTTAACTTAAACAAAAACATTGGAGTTAGAGCTGCAGCATTTTTTTTTAGTGTCAATCAACTTGTAGTCTATGGACTGGATCCAGTCTTAGGAGCAGATTCAGTAGGTTAGCTACTGCAACATATGAAATTTGGTATCCTAAGTGCCGCATGTAGGAGAGCGGGACAATCCCCCTGCTATCCTACATGCAGAGGAGATTTAAGAGTGATGAAGGCATCCATAAGTATTCCTCTCGCAAGACTCTGCAGGCGTAATACTGTATCGTAGTGTATCGTAGTCAAGCCCTTACTGTACAATTTAAATATCAATTATCACTCACCACGCCTTTCATACAAATGGTGCGTGGGGATCTGCATTAGGCATCTCTGCAAATGTAAGCCAACAGAATACTTTATTTTGCCTGCTGTATTTAGCGTTCTGTTAGTGTCAACTGGAGTTAGATCTACTTAATTGTAGTTTATCAAATATAATACAATTGTCTGTAAAAGGAAACGTATTTATGTACACTAGAGATTTTAGTCTTTTACACTGATGAGCAATGCTGCAACATTATTCTAAAATATATAGTAAAGATTATGCAATTGTGTTCTTATATTAAGGTTGACGCTTATAAAGAGCATTCTGCCAATGATTTTCTGTGAGAGAGGGTGGGGTCTTTGAGGGCCTATATCTCAGAAAGTATTTTACACATTTAGGACCGGATTCAGAGTTCCGAGCATGTGCGATGCGGTCTTTGGGAGCTAGTCATTAGAGATCTCAAGTTTTTACGATCCCTAACTTCCCCATGAAGAATGTCTGCCTATATGTGTGTGTGTGTGTGTGA
>WWET01000346.1:228632-254649 GCA_011038615.1 Limnodynastes dumerilii
GTGACTTTAAGTTCCTGGGCTAAACCATGTTGATTGCAGGGGGAGTCATATTTCATCTGTTGCAAACAGTACTAGTGTTGAGAGGTGATGTTTCCCAGCCCAAGTCTAAATAACAGTGTGATAGTAAAGCTGGTCAGTATCTGTTTTCAGTAAGCAATTCAAAGATGTATTCCTGCATGCAAAGAATACAATTAACTTGACTCCCCCTGCAATCAACATGGTTTAGCTCAGGAGTGACTTTAAGTTCTTAGTTTAAGAAGCTTCTTAAGTATGAATCAGGTCTAATAATAATAATAAATAATTATATTTAATTGTATTAAATTTGAAGATGATAAATATTAAGCAGATACCAATGTTCTAGCAACACAGTCAGGACATGTATATTAAGTCGATAAAGGTAACTTTCATTGTCAAATTTTACCTACTTTGAATTTCCATTAAGGGTCAGATTTACTAAAGGGCAGTTTTGCAAAACCGAAGTTTTTAGGCGATTTTTCCGGCAGTTTTAAAAACTGCCACAATTACTAAGGGTAAAACCACCAGAATGAACACTTTTTCAAAGCACCAATTTTCAAATCGCCATCCCGATTTTTTAATGAAAGAACATACAAACCGCCAGATTTTTAAGAGCTGGTTCTTAGATGCAATTTTGATTAAATTGCTGTCAATATTGCTGCATGTAATGCTGCTGCCTATACAAAGGGGCTTAAGTGTTTTCAACTCATACCACACTCACACAAAATAAATAAATGAGTACAACAGAATATAATAAAAAAATACATAAAAAAAATAATAATTTACACTTAAAAGTAAAACAATTAAATCTAATCATTTGAATAAATAAAAAATTGACAAAAAAAAAACAAGAATAACCCAAAACCAAGCAGAAATATCACCATTAAACTCCTATAAAATTGCTAAAACCAAAATACTTCAAATATCCGGGCTCCCATCACTTACAGTAACTGCTCACAACCCTATTAAAGTTAATGAGGAAATGCCAAGGCTTATTCAGTGCTTGTGATGTCAAAGCTGCTTGAGAAAGGATGTAAAAATACATTTGGCATTTTGGAAACAGAAACCGATCCCTTTAAAATACAAACCGCCAGTGATTTTAAATTGACACAGTAAAACGCCCAATAGTAAATCCAGTAGTTTGGGATCCAAAACCGGCAGCAATGTGCGGACGTTTCAAACTGTCCTTAAATATGGCCCTTTATCTTACTATTCATGTATCTTTTTTGCAAGTCAGAAAATTGAGGTCACTATTTATGACTGTGCAATGATATGGTTCGTTTAAGTTTAACATAATAAAGGCATATCTTAAATAAAACATATTTCTTCTTTGTTTAATTTTCTGTATATTTAGAATGGCCCCCAGTTTAATTTCTGAGCTGAATCAGATTAACACTGTTTACTCACTGAGGTTGACACTTTTTCTGCCTTGAGTCTTTTGCTGATCATTATAAATTAAGTCAATTTTTCTCCTGTCAGCTGCAATGTCGAAATGATAAGGAATTATATATTTTTATGTGCATTTTGTAGATGCTCTTGACAGCTCTGATATAAAACATTTAACTATTTAAGATGTTCATTTATGTCAGACTCAATTTAAACAGAATTATTATTTCGTTTTACTGGAACGTACCTTCAGATGAACACAAAGAAAAACACATCACCACTAACATTTTTTCAAAATTTTTTATTTCTTTATCTTTTTAAAAATATGTTTCAACCTTTTGCGTGTGTATATGTTTCACTGATTTATAAGTTATAGGCAGTCAAAGACGCTATAAGGGTCGCCAGAACCGTGATGAAGTATATTGGCGAGCAGGAATCATTTCACATTTGAATTTGGCGCCCATTTGTACATATACATTCTAACACTGGTTTTTTTTCTACATCTAAAATTACTGAGAGATACAATGTCAGCACTTAATAAATATACAAACTGAAGTCCTAGCACTTGCACATGATTTGTATTCTAAATTCAAAAGGTATTGCACAGAATAAGACATTATGTTCTCAGACGAAGCGGTTTTTGTTATTGTTTTTTTGTTAACTTTCAAGTCTTCAAGCACAGAATTAAAGAAAACATTAATACCTTCAAGATACACATATGTATGTATGTATGTATGTATGTTAAAGGTTTTAAAAGGATACATGCATGCGATTGGTCTGCAATCTTACATAATTTGTCATACCTTTTTATGTCAATAGGTCAGCACATTTCATAAAGAGGATCAAGCACACATGAGAACTATTTTCAACGTGAACTTTTATAAAACAACAACACTTTAAAGCTCAACTCATTAATAGTGTAAATAACACTAGTGTAGCATAATGCTGATAACACACAGTAAAAATGTGTTGCTTGGCCCAATCAGCAGCCAGTCAGTTCTTTGTGCAGCTTGACCAACAACACTGGTCAATTTACAGAGATATGTAAGTTCAGGCATGATACAGAGTGACCAGATTCCACATATAGGGCCGGATTCAGACTTAATAAATTCACCCGACTTCTACGCGGCGATTGCGGAACTCGGGTGATTATCTGGCAATGTGCATGCGCATGCCAGATTTTATGCAATTGATCTCTGATGATCCATCCAACAGGGCAGCCTATCCCCTCCACCTGTCTAAACTCCGTTAGGTGGGGGGGAATACATGAAAATGATACAGTAGGGACTACAGTAAGTGCTGCCATAATCGCACGAGAGCGGCGAGTGACAGAGGAGTTCACTCCCCTCTTCCATGCGGACTGCCAGATCTCCATGCACACGGAAGTCTGAATGTGGCCCATAGTAATTATGTGCTTCATATCACCTAGAATCAGCCAATACACACATACAGTCCTATGTAGGTAAGGGGCTGATCCTGTTACTGTTCTGGCAGATTATTTCTGATGCTCTGTGTTTCAGTCAGTGGCTGCACAAACCTATTAATAAACTGGGTTGCTCGCACGGGCTGGACCAATAGTGAAATCAAATGACTTGCTATCAGTTGCAGGAGATGGTTGCGTTTTGTAAGAAGCCTTTAATAGGTCTTTTCCTCACTTGTTTGCACAGTTTAAACCTTTTCTCTGGTTAGTTATAAACATTTTCAGCTGCCAGCTTTATTTACAGAGCCAGCTACAATATATGAGTAGTGTACCGCCACTCTGTAGATGCTGCTGCTGGGTAGTGATAGCTATAACTCCCCAGCAGCATCATCTACAGAGCCACAGCACACTACAAATACACTGTAACAATTGGGAACGGCTCCATTAATAAGGCTTATGGGGGGCAATGCACGGAGTCCAGGGGATGTGCACTCTTCCCTTGTCTCATCACAAAACAAATGCAAGAAAATGATTTTTATAATGGGGCTGATGCAAAGTTTTAGAGTAATTACAAACCTGTACAAAACAGGTGTGAGTGGAGACCCGAGACCAAAAACAAAAGATTACATAGATGATGTCGGCCATAATTTACATTTGTAGACAGCGGTAGGGAAGTGTTGGCCAGTACTCTGCTTCCACCCTCGTCTGGTGCTGGGTGAGGGGTCAGGGGCATAAGTCACAAAAATGGACAACTAAAAGTGTAGCGTGCACTCCATATTGTGGCCGGCACAGAGTAGTATTGTTTAGAAGAATGATTGAGGTGCCTGCATCACCAAGAACAGAGATTTCAGACATGTCTGACAGGCTGGCTCTCAGAGGTGCAGATGCATTGGTATAGTCGGCAGTGGAGAGATATGTGTCTGGAGGGAGCAGTGTGGAGAGGGAATGGAATAAATAGGGAATGGTATAGAAGGAACAGGAGAGGGGAATGTAGACAAGGGGGAGCTGTAGTAAGTATGGGGTAGGGGTAAAAAGAATAAGGGGAAGGAATCATTAAGAAAAAGGGGAGTGGCTCAATTTGCTAATAAGCCCTCACCAAAACAAAATTCTGGATCCGCCCCTGTTTGTAGCCAGCATGTATTTATTTAACTGTGTAACTTACGCTTATATAATAAATGTCATTTTAAGTATTCAGTGGTCCCATTAATAGGAGTTGTATTTCTTTCCAGTAATGGCCAATCACATCTTATTGCTCGCCCCTCTTTTTGTGGTTCATTGGTAGATAGATATGTAGTATATCAATGCTAAGGTCCTGATAATATTGCTCCCAGCACTAAAATACCGTACATGACTACACAACACTAAACACTGCTTTGCAAATACTGAGAATGTTGGCATAGGTGGGGAGAGCCAACCAGAAAGACAACAAGTATTAGCCCAGACTAACAAATATATTAACATACCAGGTCCTCTATTTTGGTGCTGAACCCATATCATTACAACCAGATATACCTACAGAGAAAGAGATAAACAACAATAGGCCTGATCCAGAACTCTGCATCTACTCCATCACACAAGACGTCCAAACCCAGGAATGTACCTTAAATTTATGCACTGGCCCCATGAAAGAAAAAAAAATTTTTTGCAAGTTTGAAACCTTAGATTTGTGAATTGTCATTTGTCAGGTTGAGGATGTGTCTCTGCAGCTGTAGCAGTAGCTCTGATTGGCAGACTAAGGTTCAGTACTTTCTCTTACTTTAGTTCTGGCTGAGGTACATGCACACTTTTACTGGACTGTATACTGGAACGCAGGACAACACTGTGCAGCAGAATAGCATGCAGCAGAACTGCTCTATTTCCAGTATTGACTTAAATGTCATCAATCACTATTTTAAGTGAATTGACATGAGCTACAATGATGTGTGTGTATTTGCAGCTAGCCATTCCCACCGAGATGCACAGTTGCTGAAAATATTCCACAATTTATATTTCTTATACGGTGTGTCTAGACTGAATAAACAGACCCTCTGGTGGAATATCTTTTATACACAGGGGTCCGGATTCACAGTTCCGTAGTTTTCGTCTTACGTACATTGTTTTAAGAATTGAGCTACTAGGCATACATAATAGCTTATTTACGCTATCTAGGTACCATTTCTGTATGTAGATTGCGTAAACACAGTCTTTAGACCACGCTTACGCAATCTACATACAGAAATGGTACGTAGATAGAGTAAATTAGCTACTAAGCATGCGTAGTAGCTCGATTCTTAAAACAATGTACGTAAGACGAAAACTACGGAACTGTGAATCCGGACCAGGGTTAGGATTATAAAATTAGCTGTTAAAGTAAAAAATATCACATATTTTAAAGGGATTCAAAGAAAGTCCCAGAGAAATCAATTCATTTATATTTACTTTAATATATACAGCATTGCTCCAGTCTTTGCCAAATAATTCTAATGTAGTTCATCTGTTTAAGTTACTTCAGGGACCAGTTCAGATAATACAGCATGCAAATGTGCTGAACCCTGGACAACGGGTTGGGGCATTAAAGTCCGCACAGAAGAGGGGTAAACTCTCCTGTCTCACCTCTCTCATGCGGAATGGAGGGTAGATACACTGTCATAAGGCAGCCTTAACATTGACGCGTAGATTAGCGGTCTGTGCATTCATCCTAAACCCTGCTTATGCTGTATAATTAAAATCTTCCCCCTGTCCACCTTGCTTACTGGCAGGCAAAGGGGAAGGATGAACGCGCTATCAGAAGGATCTCCTATCACACGGAACTCACTTTGCGTGTGTAAGTAGGGTGTTGGACAGAGATCTGGATCTGGCCCTGTATGAAAATCTGGTCTGATTATCATATAGTATATAGCATGAAGTGGTTTTCTAGAATAACCATCAAAACAATCCATTAACGCTTCCTCTAGAAAATCAC
Organism: Limnodynastes dumerilii; assembly: GCA_011038615.1. Classification (NCBI taxonomy): domain Eukaryota; kingdom Metazoa; phylum Chordata; class Amphibia; order Anura; family Limnodynastidae; genus Limnodynastes; species Limnodynastes dumerilii. The sequence goes on from WWET01000346.1 coordinate 234,395, forward strand.
ATCGTCCAGAATGCCTTAATGACCACTGCTATGCCGATCGTCCCAGGGTGGTGAGGTGCTAGCCCTGATCATTCACATGGTGGATAAGCACTATTAAATATCCTCATTGGCCGGATCATTATGCCAGTCATCAGAGATAGCCTATAGTGTGTAACCAGCTTTAGATATAGAGTAAGTGTAGCTTTGTTTTTATCTTACACCAACATTCTGCACTACAGAACAATCTTAATTGATTACTTATAGATCGTAACACTTTATCGGTTCTATGTAAGTGTTTACTAGACACCTGTACTACAGCAGCTAAGAAGTCTGGAGATTATCTTGGTACAGATTTGTATGGTATTTGTATTTTTTATGATACGTCACAAGCTGGAATGCTGTACAACCAAGTAAAGATACAAGACAGGCGTGTGTGAAGTGTTACTATTGTTACTTAAAGTCTCAAACTCTGGTTTTCACTTGTGCTTGAAATGGACAGATAACACAATAACAAAACACTTTTGTTTGTAAATGTCCAGTTTTATGGTTTTTCAAATACATGGATATATTCTGGTTTGTCAACTTAAAAAAATGAAAAAAGACGAACATTGAAGCAACAATAAATCTATTAGGCTTAATCTATTTAACTGAGTACAAGCTGCACATAGAAAAGAACACTATAGAGATGAAGGCGACTATTTCTAATCAGACATCAGGCATCTTCAGAGCTTCAGCAACATATAGTAAGTGATGGAGGGTTACAGTCAGTTAATAATGCACAAAGGGATAAAAGACGTCTGCAAATAGTCTCCTTCCAATGCTGATCAGTATGTCCCAATGGCATACAGTGTAATGCTCAACTTTTCACATTATCTTAATAAACTTGTAGACCAACTATTGTTATTATAAGAAAGGGTTAATAATGATAATAGTAACAGAAAAATAGAGGACTGGACAGTTCGTGTGGAATTCCATACATGACAAGTGTCCCATATATGACTGATCTAGGGAGTTGTAAGCCACTATTCTGTGTGCCATGAGGTACAGTCTTCACTCTAGACAGGTGTTTGAATGCCAAGGTGATCTTTGTTAATATGTGTATTATAGCCATTTCTCTCCTGTTTATGTAACAGTGATTTGCTTAGTTTGTGTTTACATGATAAACACTGGTCGTTTTATATTGTGTCTTATTTATTACTTATTATATTTATTTATGTCTTGCTTTTCTTGTTTGCTTTCATCTTGTGGCTGGAAACTAGCTCCTCACCAGAAGACATGTGTGCTTGATTCTGAAATAACAAAGAGGGTGATCCAATGTTAGATTATATACCAACTTCTTCATGTTCTTAAATAAATGAATGAATGTGTTTCTTTTGTCTGCCGTGGAACAGCTCATTTGGATTATGGAGAGGAAATGAGCTGCAATCTGAAAGCAGTCAGTCGACAGGCACACTTGCATGCTCACACACACAATTTCGTTGAAGTATAATGTACATTCAGCTGTGTTTCCTGATCACTGTGGCATCTGATTACTATTTACTGCAGTTTTCCAAACTTGGCTGTGCCACTGAGGGTCTACCAGATATAACCTCCGTCATCTGCCTCGCCTGTCTCGCCCTCCTCTTCTTCTGCTTCCTCGCCAGCATCTTCTGTCTCTTTCTCTTCTTCGTCTTCCCATCCGACACCACTACCGAAATCCCCAGAGAACCCAACAATGTCATCTGTTACCAAAGCAAAGGAGATTAAGCCTTAAATCACTGTCCTACAGCTTGAAGGTATAAAGGCAGTTAGTGCTAAGTGAGTGTGCTTTATGCATGGGTGGAAGTGGAAGCTATTTAATCAGCTATTTATTCTGTCCACAGATTATAATCTCCCCTATGACAGAATGTACGTTTATTTGCTACCTTATAAACAATGTATCTGGCACTGAGGAGAGGGCCACTGAAAAGGAAGTTGGTTCAAAGTGATCATCGCTAAAATAAGACAAACACAGGTTGTTTGGTATGTGTTATTGCCCACTTACATCATTCAAGTCTAAAGATATCCAGTCTGGTCTTCAAGAATAAAACATATATTTTATATTTTTATTTTCTTAACATGGACCTTTATCCAGTCACCTATTGAAACATCTTATAGTATACCTGTCACTATAAAGACTTCATATTTATATATATATTGCTTAAGTGAACCACTTGGACTGAAACATTGGACGGTAGTTATATGGGTAAATGCTGTCATGAACTGGTCATAGTATCAATGAGCAGGATCATCAGATGTTTAATATTTTTTTTCTTTTTGATAATTATAGCCTGGACTCTGAGCGCGGTAGCAGTAGGGGGTCCATTGCCTTATCCCTGCTGGATCCAGCCTACCGTGTGGGCAAAGGGAGACCACTCCCCTCACAATCCCTGACTCCACCTTGAGAATTCCGAGCTGTCATTTAAAATAGGGACAGCTCAGAAGTCTGGATACAGTGGAGGGTGCTTAGCGTGTACTCACTGTATAAATTACATACTTTCCCACTTCCAGAGCTCATTACAACTTATGCAGATTTGTGCACTGATGTTATTTTCCCTTTAAATCTAAAGAAGTGCCTGGGTATCTGAAGTTCATGCATGCAGGGGAGTGGTTTGTGGTGCAATCACATGGATGTGAGGATGTTGTGGCCCTACGATTGCAAACCTCTACACATCTGCTGCTTGGGGATCCGTAAAATCCATAAAATCTGTCTCAGTAATAATAATATGCATTGGAAAAGCCATAAAAATCTTCTCTTAAAATATCTCACTACAGGAATGCTAAGGTCAAGAGATGTAAAAATCTATCACTGGGACCCATAAATCTATGGTGCGATCTCAGCCATCAGACCCATTCTCCTGAAGTCCACATGGCAATAATCTAAGCATGCAAGTGGCTGTGAATCTAATGGGCTAGTAGTAGTAAATATCACTTGCCTTACTTTACAGGAGTGTTACCAAAGTGACACTTACCGCAGTCTGGGTTCCCATGTATCCTTGTGCCAGTCAGCTCGGAGCCATGCTGATCTACACACCAACACTCCCCACTGGCCTGATCACACTGCATCTTTCTGTAGTAGCCATCTTCATCACAGCTGGGAATAAACACCCCTGCAACACAGGAACCACCCATCACCAATATCTGCTGAATGCTGACATATAGGACCGTATTCACATTTAAGAAAGCTTTAAGAAGTTGTGGATCATCATGTATCTGCACCTATCTTACAGCTCCCTCCCCGCCACCTCCCCCTTTTCTAAGAACCTGGGGCACTTAAAGAGTTCCCTAGGGTTCCCCTAACTTCCCGTTCTTATGAAGGAGAATACAAACGTTCTTTCCCCTACCCCGCTCTCCCCGGCTACTTACCATACCTCCCCCCACCCACTCTTCTTAATTCCTCCCAGAGGCTGCTGGGGCACGCCTCTATGTACTTCCTAAAGTAAAGACCGCGCTTACTCAATCTACGTACCTAAATGGTACGTAGATTGCATAAATGGCCCACAACGCATATGTCGAAAGTCATTTCAGAAAAGCGTGAATATGGTCCATAATCAGTAACTCTACATAATGTATCACAGACCCAAAGCTATAAGATGCTACAGTATCTATACCTTGTACTTTAAGCAACAAAAAGCTTAATTGCACCGTTTTTTTAAAATAGTAAAATCTAATTGTGTATATTGTTAAGCGTAAATATTTAACCATAAGAGTAACCACTGTGTAGTGTGTAACTACCATAGGTGCAAGGAATGTAGCTGCTACGGGGCCCAGAGCAAAGGAATCCTAGGCAGCCGCCCACACTGCTCCACGGAGGATATGTCAGCCTGGAGTGACAGCACTAATCTGTCAGAGACTGGCAGGTTCTTTATAGACAGTGCTGAGCAATCAGAGGCCCCGAGTACTGAGCGCTGTGTATAAAAAAACCTGCCAGCAGCTAACAGATTAGCACTACCATCTGCCAGCATCCAGGACCCATCCAGACTTCTACCCTGCTATGGGGCCCAGATGTGTGATATGTAACACCTGCTCATCTCATATAAATACTAACCAGGTTTCTTCTTGGCAGCCTCTTGGATCTGTACTTTCTCAAGTTCCACAAGGCATGGAGGCTCTAAAGAGGAAGGACACAATCTCAATGTAAGGGATGTGGGCTACACATGTGTATGCAAATAACAGCTTGCTTTATTTATATAAGCTGCCAGCACATAATAAGGTTATAATGTTTCTACAGCAATAATGGTATGTTTTGTAAGTGTGTTATTGCTGCATCAGCTAGTACCTGGGCCAAGCAATCATCCGGTGTCAGCAATCCCCTGGTGATGTGTGACTCACTGCAAGGGTTTAGCGTCACAGTAAACAATGTCATAACACTTGTCATCAGAATGTAGGTAAGTCTAGGTGGCATGCATGGGCACATTTATAGAATAAATCACATTATTATGGATTACTTCTCAGAAACTGCTTTAAACTAGGTATTCATCTCTCCTAAATTTGCTCTCTCTATCACTTAAGGGTAATCCACAATCCGCAGGACCCCCCACACTCTACCCAACATTTTACCCAGCTACAAAAGCTGTTATCTTTCAGTCACAATTGCTGAAAGAGAGTTATTTGTTCAAAGACGACACTAGGTTCATAAATAACACTTCACATTAGTTGAACCAGCAGACTCATGTAAGTGAAATCTTCTAATGTGTGCTTAGTACTATATACACTGTAGTATTTATTCATGCATAAGAACAAACCCATACAGCTGTGCGGAGAAGCCAGAGCCCAACAAATTAAACATTTATGGATGTGCACAGAGCTTTACGTCATTCCACCATTCATCCTCTGGAGACATTTACAGCGATTGTTCTGTGTTATGTGACTTGCAATGATGTGATAATGTCCCTTTCAGTGATCTACTTACTTTCTCTCCAGAAACAGAAGCACCACTCAGCAGTGGACACCCGCCCATCCTTGTATGTATCGCAGGAGTTGAAGAAGGGCCGGATGCAAATCTCATACTTGTCAAGGTTGATGGCTGCCAACTCTGCTTGGTCCAGAAAGAGGTCATTGTTGGAGTCCAGTTTTGAGAACATCCATCCTATTGAGTCTTTGCAGCTGGCCACGAGGGTCTTGTCTAGTACTGTGTAAAGAATAGTCTTACTTAACAGAATTTCTAAATTGATGCCTATAAGAATAAACCGTTCCTTTGAACAAAATTATTTTGGCTTTTAGCAGATTAAAAAAAAGAATAAAAGAAAGGGTTTTTTTTACATTACTACTCATTAAGTTATAAAATGCAATTGATATAATGTAAACTGACAAACAAAACATCACAATTAGGAAATATCACAGAAGGAGATGTGAAGGAGATACTGTATGTGTTAAAGCATTGGCAGTTAATTAGTTATTGTGTTTTTGTCAAACGTGGTGCATTAAGACCAAACAAAACAGCCTGTATATGAAATTTGCTCCCAGTTGCTATTCAGTTAGGAGCACTGTGTCCTGTACCGCCTTCAGTGTGTCATGTGCAATGCCCAATACTCAAGGACTGTGTCCAGACTTAAGAGAGATTTCTGCATACACGGAATTGATAAAGTCTGCATGTAGTCCTATGACACTCCCCTCTCACTGACTTACGTGTTCATAACCCTACGTTACCTGATGTATAATAGTGCCTAACCCTGCCCATACTGTGCAATGTAAACGCCTTCTTCCACCCACAATGTGTAGACTCGAGTGTACGGAGGGCTGTCACAACCTAACATAAGGAACTCTGAACGTCCAGAATTGCGTTCAGAGTTCTGAGACATAACATCTGATGCATGCATGTGCAGTGCGCTCACAAATGCTGACTTTCACACACCGTAAGTCGTAAGTCAACTGACATTAGAGTCCGCTCTTACTCAATGTACACCTTGCTCCAATTCTGTGTCATCAGGGATAATTAAAGACTAAATAGAAGTGGAAGGGAGATATAGTTGTGCAGTGTAGCAGGGGTGTAATTGGTGGTATATAGGGGATATGGGGTCGTATAATGGGTGCAGTGGGGAGGCAAAAAAATCGGGGGGGAGTATGTAAGGTCCAAATGACAGGGAAAATGTCTGTTCTAGAAGGAAGTTAACACGGTCGCAGTTGGAGGTAGAAGAGCAGCATCGGTACTCCAAGGAGGAGAAAGTGGAGGCAGCTTAGAAAAAGACAGATGGCTAGAAAAAGCTATAATTAAAGACTACCTAAAAGTCTTACATCTTAGTTAAATGCTTCTTTGGGATGGTTATATGCAAGTAGTGTCTTTTATGTTGTTGCAAATGATGTGTTTTGTGTCATGATAACACCTTGAGGGAATTGGAAAATTATATGGCAAATGGTGTGGAAATACATATATCTCACAAGATCCTGTCTATCTTTTAGCTAGCTGTTATATTTATCTGTCTTAGATAGATATTTATGCCTATTTTTCACCAGACAGATAAATAGACTATGTTTATAGTCATTTGGTGGCTGTTAATAGTTCATTATGAATGAAATATTGTAGTCTCTGCTGCACTCAGCATAATCTGAAACAGTTTAGGTAATCTAAATTTATTGTGGATTTAATCACAGGAACTGTAATGGCCATTCAGACTGAATAATCATTAGTCGCTAAAGCTGCTTCTAATAAGATTTAATATCAAAGCGGGTTATTTCATTTCCAATAGAACATTTTATTTGGTGCTTAAGGAAAAAGGGGTCAAATAAGTCCAGGAATGACAAGAAACACATTGACAGAACCTGCATTGTTCTATGTAGTAACAGTGTGACCTCAATCTGTACGAGCTTATCATTTTTCTTAGCTTTAGCTTGTAGCGCACATCTGTGAAATCCCAACCTGCATAGACTAGACATGTGCTTAGTTTCTGGTCAGACCCATTTCATTTTGTTTATCAACATCACTCAGTGGTACCATTGTCCCAGTGTCATGCCTGGAAATTCTGATAATTACCTTCTAAAATGTTTTGCTGTACTAACGAGGTGCTAATTAAGCAATTAATCTTTCCTCCAAAGAACTAATCAAGCTCTTTTGGAATGTGAAGAGCTCCAATAATTTATTGGCCGCAGTTTCGCTCAAACTGCTTCTAGATACAGGGCCAGATGCTTCATTTGAATGTTTTAATTGATACCCACAGTGTATGTTGCACATGTCTGCATCATGTTTATTAATGGTGATATTTTCTGTGCTTTCAAAATGGAATAAATATATTGTATATAATGGAACTGATTTACAGTGAGGAACAAATGGTAAAACATGGAGCAAGTGAGTTCATTGGCAAAAACCCCATTACATCAGAAGTTAAAATGTGTGGATGCATTTACACTTAGGGCCTGATCCAGACTTCCGCCACCCACCGTATTTACGGCGGGTGGCTGCGTAAGATTGGCATTTCTGCCGATCTGCGCATGCGCCGGGCACAGAAATGCCGATCTTACGCAGATGGTGGACGGAAGAAGTCTGGATCCTAAGAATCGGGTTACGGCGAGGGGGGCGTTCCTCGCCGTAACTACGCAACAGTTACAGAAGGAAGGCGGGGGAAGGTAAGTATATAAGGGAGAGAGGGTGGGTTAGGCCTGTTACACTGCTGTGGCCGGCATAAATACACACAGTTACGCTGGCTGAAGTTAGGGTAGCCTTCAGCCGGCGTAACAGTGTGTAATTACGCCTGCCACAGGGCGAGTGTCGGGGGGAGTGCATGCCGATACGCTGTGCGTTAGTACGCACAGCACATCGGCGTTAGTCTAGATCAGGCCCTTAGAGTTGTAATGAGACCTAGCTTGTATGTAGTTTGTACTTTAAAATAAATATGTTCATTATGTGTGTGGTTTATGTAAAAGAGCTTCACTAAAAAAAGCAAAAAATAACAAAATTAGAAATGATTTTCTACAATTACTTATAATGTATTTCTATATCTAAATTACCAAGTACTGGAGTTATAGGATCTGATCCAGAACTTGGTCACAATTTGTGTGTGTGTGCAATCAGAGACACGGTGTGCAGGACCTGTGTGTATACTAATGCATGCCTACAATCCCAAGCATAGACCAGGAAAATATCCAACAAGAACAACCACATCATATCATCTAGAATGGCTCTACACATACTCCAGTACTTGAAAATGAGCACAAATTGATAATGCGATTAGATCATGCAGATATTGCTTATATAAAATGTAGATGTAATAATGTGGTGCCCCTGCACAAATGTGCTTAAAAAGAAGGTGTTGTGGTAAGAAACTTTATGATATTGGTGCATATCAAAGTATGGGGAGAATCCCTTTGGTGTTTGTGTACACTGTTGCCAGGCAACGGTCAGCTGACTGGGTCTCTGGGACAGAGCTGGCATGTGGGGGTTCTGGATTTTTCTGTGAGCAGTGATAGGCTAGGGAGAAAAAGAGCGGGAAAAGTTGAAGTTGTTCAGTTGGTGAAGCGCTGAGGTGAGGGAAGGCTGAGGAGATTAGTAGTGAAGGAGTGTGTGGAGACAGAAAGGTCGTGACGGCAGAAATAAGAAAACAGCTGACAGTTTGTGAGGAAAGAAATGGAGTAAGGGAGAGAAAGTGATTTTAGGAAAAGATAAAGATTTGATACCCGCTGGGACACAGAGCGGAGAGAAGGGTACTGGAGAGTGTCGGGAGTAGTCCGGAGCTGGCTATGGTGACGCAAGTGATCGGATGAGACGGAGACTATTCTGAGGAAAAGGGGTGATCGTGAGAGGAAACGGAGAGGCCGAGGGAGACAGCAGGTGATCGGAGGGAGCGGCAAGTGATTGGTGATAGCGGATAGTAACTGCGGGAGAGACAGAAGGACGGAGAAAGTTGGTGACAGAAAGTGATGGCGCAAAAGAGTACCGCAGTGACAGTAAGAGACAGCGGGGAGCGTGTAAAGCAGAGTGAGACATCATCTGAATACAGCTGTGAGAAGGAGAGGCAGTGAATAAAAGTGTGAGAAAGTACCATAGAGACAGTGAGAGATAGTGGAGAGACATCAATTGTAAGAGACAGTTGTGACCGCGTGACAGCGAGACCGAGAAGTGTGTGGAAACTGCAAGACATGACTGTGGCAGAAGGAGTGGAAGGAGTGTATACAGGAGGTGGTGAGAGAGAGCTATTCAATTAGAGAGACAGCAGAGTAAAGAGTGGAAGGAGTGTATACAGGAGGTGGTGAGAAAGAGCAGTGCTATTCAATTAGAGAGACAGCAGAGTCTGATTACAGCTGTGTAACAGTGAGTGCAGAGGAGACAGACACAATAGCTGTGCTAGGAGCTAGAGAATCACAGGATTTTACAGGAGATACTAGAAAGTATAGGAAATTGTGGAGAAGATATAGAAAAATAAAATAGAATTTAATAGTTCAGATTTATACTTAGTTAGTTAGAGTTCTGGTAACATTACTTAGTGATAGTTGCATTATTAAAAGAGAATTTGTTCCATGTATATATGAACTGTAATATATGCAAATGAATTGAATTGTCATATGATGATTTTATGTAAAGTTTGATAGTTTGTTATAGGAAAGTAATTGTACTTGCACAGTTTTGGTCTAAGCAGTCCTTTTAATGAACAGTTTATTTAAATGTAAGTTGGAAATTACCTTTTCTGCAACATAAAAGTCTGTGTAGCCAATATAATTTTGCTATAAAAGTGAAACATATTGTCTTGCAATTGTTAAAAGAAATTTATTAGCCTCAAGATTTGAGTATAAGATTGTAAAGCAGAGACATTTTGCACGGATTTATTCAGAGAGTTGATGTATTGCAATGTGTTCAAACAATCTTTTTTTTATTGTAAAGTTTTCTGCAAAATCAAGAGCTTTAGTAAACTAAAACTTGAAATTAACTACTGTTGTCTCAGTCTCAAGTGATTTCCACAACCTGCTTCATTGAACCACAAATCTCTGGGAATTATATACCATCTCACTAGAACCTGTCAGCCAACATCCTATAGGAGGGTATTTACATTCTTACAATTGGAAGTAGAATTTGCTTACTTAAAAGTAAATAAATTTAAAGCAGTGTTTTCCAAAGTCGGTCCTCAGGGACCTAACAGTCCATGTTTTCCATACCTTCCATGCCTATAATGAGTGCCACCCCTGGTTCTTTTAAAATGTGTCAAATCTATAATGAACACACCTGTGTAGCAGCAAGGAGACCTGGAAGACATGGACTGTTAGGGGTCCCAGAGGACTGAGTTTGGTAAACACTGATTTAAAGCATTTCATATCAAGTATTTTCTAGGAAAATAAACTATTTATTGGAGCAATATAGTAACACTGAAGGTGGATTTCAAGCACACATTACTAATCATCTTAGAATGATTCCATACCATTCACTTGTTTTGTGCCTGGATTTGCTGTGTTATTCTGCTTGGAGTTTTCATGAAGCAGTTGGAACCAATCTCGTAGACGGTCTCCAAGATCCGCTAAATCCTGACCAGTACATGTTCCTCCTGAAGAAAGTAGGAAAAAGGATCTAATTTAAAGCGGCGTCCAAAGCACATTCAAGCAATAGCCTCCCGTAAATTTACAAAAGTGACATTTGTACTTTTGTAAATTCTATTGTTTACATATAATAAAAGACTTTGGTTTTTCGATACAATAATATATTTTGCTGTAAAAATAAGCAAGTGTACATATATTGTGTTCTTTCCTAGTAGCTGATACATGTGTCCACTGATAGGTCACTCAGGCTCTATCCTTTCCCATCTGGACTGCTACAACCTCCTTACTTGCCTGCTAATCTCCTGTCTCCATTCCTCAGCTGATCCTTGCAGCTACAATAATTATACAAACTCACCACATCATTCTACACAAATAATATTCTTCATCTCATACACTTCCTATTATATTCCTGCAATTCCTCTCTGAGAATTCCCTATATAACACCCAGAAACCATCATGACTTTGTTTTGTTTAAAATAACTTGTATATTCTCTGCACCCACCTTCCAATGCTTCATGATCCGATAAATTGTATATATGTACTCAATATGACTGTTGGTACAATGATTGGGAAAGGTTCGCCGCTATGATCAGCTGATTTGTGACAAACCGATTGTGTAATGGTGACAGCATTGAAACAGTGACTTGTTTGCTTATAAAAATGACACCTGAATATCCTGAATAGGCATCACAGTAGGCACCGCATTTATATCACATTTACATAGCTTAGGGTTCACTTTGACAAAGCAGTGTAAATTCAATGAGTGGCAGTGAAAGTTTACCTTGCTTGCTGCTTTCAGTGGTAGTGGTGGTGGTAGAAGTGGTAGGAGAGTTTTCTGTTGGGCAAGGACATGAACCTTGGCACCTAACAGACAACTGTTTGCTGCTGAGGCATGCCTGCTGCTCCAGTTTGCACTGGTAACATAGAGAAAGACATGATCAGAGGACAGTAATATGTACATGCCAATGGCCAATGGCTGCTGTATGATTAAAGACTACAATGATCATTAGGCATTACCTAAAAGTCACTTACATTGTTTTAAAGCCATTATGGAGTGGATTCAGACCCCGGCATGCTTTCCATACATGTGGGGGTCTGTAGCTATGCATGGAGGAGGGGAAAGAACTCCCCTCTGTAGTGCGGAGTTATGGACACTTTAAGTTGGGTTATCTGCTTAATGCTGCCCTGTATGCCTTATCAGCATGGCAAAACTCACATCTGTTGCGGGGGTAGCCTTGCAGAAGGCAAAGTCCACCCCGTCAGACAGATCTCCATGGGGATGGAACATGAGTTCTGTCCTCATGGAGATCCATTGCGTGATATCTGGCGCATGCATACGCAAATGTTATATGCAAGGGGACTTATGCAAACTGCTTGTGTAAGTCCACTTGCAGTCTTAGCTGTGAAGTTATAATTATTATTATCGTTCATTTATAAGGTTCCACAAGCTGCATGGTGCCTGCAGCGCCATACAAAATACAATAAAATACAGTACAGACATACAGGATAGGGATGGACAGCATAGTACATAATAAAATACAATATAAATATAAGTATAAAAATATCACAAAAATACAATAAAGTGAAGCAAGCACAGAACACTAGGCAAAATGCGAGGTGCCAATCCTGGCAGATCAGGGAGGAGGAAAGGTTGAGAGGGAGCCACCAGGTGGGGATGGGGTAAAAGGGTAGCAGAGGGGGGGGGCAAGAGGATACGAAGTAAGGGGGAAGTGGTGGAGGAGGGAACAACACTAGGATGGAGGGCCCTGCTCGTGTGATCTAACACACTAAGAGGGAAGGATGAACTTACAGAAGACATAAGGAGGGGGAAGAAAGTGGACTGCTGGTGTGAGCGGAGGAGAGGAGGAAGGAAGGAGAAGAAGGGATAGATGTAGGATGCAGTGAGGATGTTTAGTGGAGGAGGGGTAGGCTAGCCTGAACAGATGTGTTTGAATCTGGCCTAAGTTACTATAGCATTTTTTTCAGTGTGCATTCAGTTTGGAGTAGATGATGCCCAATATAATATTAAAGATTGTGTTAGACATTCATATACAAAATTGAAGCCACCTTTATAACTCTGGTGAATCAAGACAACACCCTATGTAACAATTCAACACAAGTCTCACATGCCTTTTACTCACTCAGAGTCCTTATCCCAAGAACTACTCTTACCACAGAACTGTACGTGTGTCCATCAGAACCACAGACTGATGCCGGCTGGATCACCTGACAGGGTTTGCAAAGGTTATCTTTGCTCCCATGCAGTTTCAGGTTGGGCTGTTTAATTCTATAATAACATAAATGCAAAAAATAAGAAAGAGTAAGCAAATAAAAAACATGATATTTATAGGTTACCTTTACTTTTCAGTATATTGCTCTGTAATTCAATCTATTGATTTTCCTAAACGTATTTCCTACTAGAGTTTTAAAACACAATAAAGGCAAATGTCAAAGAGATGATGAGAGAAGATGCCAAACCAATATAAATTGCAATGCATCAAATCCAATATTAAGGGAAGAAGCGTTGGTTATATAGGAACATCAGAAAAATATATATTTTGCTTTGTGTGGCTATTACGCAGGGCCATTGATACATTTCTAGTATCTGCTCTACAACAGAAGGCCCTTATTTAGATGTTGCTACACTACATTACATTTATGGGAATACTTAGCTAGAAAATGAGACTTTACACTGTAATCAGCAAATTATCAGAGCTAATTAAACTATGAATTATTTGGTAGATTGTAATAGGCACATTATAATTTGCAAGTCAATAAGTGAACCAATCAACGTCCTTAGAAAATTGGCAGAATAAGATGACAAGATGCCCAGGTTAGGACATTTTTAGATAAAATAATGAAACTGACTTTTATGATATATTTATATTTATATCTTGTTTTGTTTTGTTTTATATTAAAACATATACTGTTTTTTTTATATTTCTATTAGAGTTGTTTCTTATGATGCTAATGATTCACTCTGAGATTTAGGATATCCTTATATTTATCCCAAGCATGTTTAAACTGTTCTACTGTGTTAGCCCCAACCACCTTAGTTGGGAGGTTATTCCACTTATCAACCACCCTTTCAGTGAAGTAATGTTTCTGCACATTTTATATGAATCTACCACCCTCCAGTTCCTTTGAAAAATGCCACCCTCTTCAAGCTGGTCACAACACTTGATATATGTGAAAACTGCAATCATATTCCCCCTCTCCCTTCTCTGCTCCCAGCTATACATGTTTAGTTCCTCTAGCCTTTCTTGGGATGTTTTATGCTGCGGCTCTTCTTTGCACAGCCTCTAATGTATTTGGACCGTGTTCATACTTAAGTAAGTGCAGAATCTCTGTGCGTATTATTACGATAGGTTAAACTGTGCAACTTTGTTAAACTTTGTAAACGTAATAATGTTTTGTTTTTATTTTTGAAAGTATTTTTTTTCCATTTAAATTTTGTGACCAAACAACATTAGATTTACTTAATTAACTGTGTTGGTTGTTTGTGTTGTTCACCTTATTAAAATTAACGTTTTTATAATCTTTATGAAACTCTCTATATGTAGTGGACAATTGTATTCATAACTTCATAACTTCTTCTTAAGTGCGTATCTGGCTGAAATGACCTACTGCGCATTTATGTTATCTACATACCAGATCAGTATATAGATAGCGTAGGTGCGGTCTTTAAAGACTGCACTCAGGGATTTACATCCATAGTAGCGGCCTTATGGCGGGGTGTTTTAAGGAAGAAGTGGGAGGGGGGATTTAGATTAGCCGGGGAGGGCAGGAGGGAGGCGGGGAGGTGCAATGTCCATACGGACATTGCATGGAGATATAAGGTAGCCCTATATTACTCATAAGTGCCATAAAGTACCTAAAAACGGGGGGCGGGTTGGGGGCTGGAAGAGTGAGATCTGCCAGCACCTAACTCACTCTTTTGTGAGAGTCAGGTTCAATGTATTTTGTTAAGTATTAGTCTCTCACGATTTGTTGTATTTTTAATGCTACTTTTGTTTAGAAATATAATGAGAGTATTTGCTGTTTTTAAAACAGAATTTCTTTGAATCATAACCAGTTTTAAGTACCTAAACACACGGCTGATTCATAGCTAATGAAGTCCGTGTGTACCTAAATATACGCAGCAAAGACCTACGCCCTTACATAGCTCTCCCGACACAGGAAGTGGTTAATCGGGTTCTTTATTTTCTCTGAATCGGTATTGTGGATTTTTCACGTGCATATATTTAGGTAGGTTCGCAATTTCAGTCTTAACTGTGAATCAGGTCCTTTATGTCTTTCTCCAGATATGGCCTCCAGAACTGAACGCAGTATTCTAGGTGAAGCTGTGCCAATGATCTGTCTATGACATGTACATGAAACATTTCCCTGCACTGCTCTGAACACTTACCTGTGCTCCAGCTTCTTGCGACTTATACACATGGCTTTCTGGTAACCGTGAGCTATGCAGACCTTATGCCGACTGCATTTCACTTTCTGACAAGGGTCCTTTGTGGTGTCCAGGGCTGAAATCAGGATGGCGACAGTTCAACAATAATAACAATAATAAAGCAACAAAGATAAAGGGAATCTATTTTTATGTAAAACCCAAACATAATAAGACTCCTGGGCCCAGAATTACTAAGCTGCTTGTTTGGGAAAGTGGAGATGTTGCCTATAGTAACCAATCAGATTCGAGCGCTCACTTTATTTTTACATACTAGAGAATGTCAGCTAGAATCTGATTGGTTGCTATGGGCAACATCTCCACTTTTCCAAACCCGCAGCTTAGTAAATCTGGCCCCTGATTTCATCAGTAAAAGTATAATAAACCATGACTGGCAGATTATACAGGGTTGGTTAACAAAATGCATTTTCAAAATGGTAGCACCTGTCAATAGTCTAGTTATAGCCATTAATATTGATACATAAAAAAAAATCCAATCTTATGAAAAGGGGTATTCCCTGACCCATAGGATCAGAAAATGCTGCTTTCCCAAGAGAGATGTGGATCCTCCGGCCTGAGAGAATTTCCAACAATTTTTGAGCAGAGGGATATGGGAGATGAAAATCAGAGATATTAGGGTAGATCCAGAACTCCGCTTGCAATCCGTTTACTAGCGTAGCGTATTTTCGCGTGCGTACCTTCTAAGCACTCCCCTAGGCACACCCCTTGAATGTACGTACTTTGACAGATTTCTGCTTTTCAAACCCTACCTTAACTTTTGGACGTGTAACCGCTCACGTCCACACACGTACGTATAAGCAACGTGGACTTACGTATCTAAGCACGCCCATACTGTACAATTTAAATGCAAACCCCCGCCTACATTGCATAATTTAGGCGTACTTATGGCTCATGTAAAACTGACACACCCCACGAAATAATTTACGCAACTAATACGTGAATGGCCCATACGCTCAGAGTTACGTTACGTAGCGTATCATCTGTCGTGCACATGTGCAGTACATACAAAGTCACGTTTTAACGTGTCCGCCAGGCGTAAATCTGCACGGAAGTGTTGTTCTGGATCTGGGCAATTGCCAGTAAATAGTATCAGTGTGTGTGTACGCATGAATTGTCATATAACCAGGACTGCATTGCTAATATCTTATCTGCTATGGCATTGTGGGAAATTACTTGTAGTGTGTACGTAGCTTTTCACACAATGGGCCGGATTCACAATACCGCACGTCTTCCACATACGTTCGTAATTTCCCGATAGTAGCTACTACGCATACGTAGTAACTATTTTACGCAATCTACGTATCGTAGGTTTTTAAAGACCGCATATACGCAATCTACGTAATGAAACGATACGTAGGTTACGTAAAATAGTTACTACGCATGCGTAGTAATGCTGCAAAATGGGAATAAGCTCAAAAAAGAGATTACAAAGTGACTGATCGCCATTAGATCCATGTGCTGAGCACATTCAGTTTAAATTACATTGCGGGTAAATGATACAGATCGCTGTTCTCCATTTGCCCATTAACAAACATTAATTAAACTCCCGCATTAGTGAAACAAATTGCCC
Organism: Limnodynastes dumerilii; assembly: GCA_011038615.1. NCBI lineage: Eukaryota > Metazoa > Chordata > Amphibia > Anura > Limnodynastidae > Limnodynastes > Limnodynastes dumerilii. The sequence goes on from WWET01000346.1 coordinate 250,882, forward strand.
TAATTTCAGAACACTATTTTCCCCAAGGAAAGCTAATACTTGAAAAGCATGCTGGGATTCGTAGTTTAACAACACCTGCAGTTCTCACCTCATGCTCGCCAGCATATTTCTCACTAAGCAAATCACCATTTTTGGCGATACCGATGTTACTGTAGTTTCTTCTATTTAAATTCAATTATGTCCATTTTTGTAATTATTATTATTATACTTCCTGCTTTACCAAAAATACCGCCATTGTTATACCACTCCTTAACACTTATCCTGTATAGGATTCAGAATGATAATTTTACAAGCATTTTGGTGTGGTACCTTCTATTCTAATATTGTAAAACTACATTTATTATATTGTGCTGTGGTTGCTATTCCTCTCTATGGCCAGGATTCACAGCACCGAACGTATGACACATATACGTCCGAAAATTGCAGAGAATAGCTACTGCGCATGCGTAGTAATTATTTTACGTAATCTACGTATCGTTTCGTCACATAGATTGCGTCTATGCGGTTTTAAAGTCTGCATATACGCAATCTAACAAAATGATACATAGATTACTTAAAATAGTTACTACGCATGCGCAGTAGCTATTCTCGGTAATTTACGGATGTGTATGTGTCATACGTCCGGTGTTGTGGATCCGGGCCTATGTATCACATCCTATACAGCATTCCTAAAAAATAAAATGTATTGCCTCTGAAAGCCCACCTGGGGTATATTCACTTTTAGTGACCATCCTATCAGACAGGACCAACATCATTTATAGGTGTTAACTTACTATGCCACAATGTTTCATAATTATCACATATTAAAATGCTCCATGCCACTGCTCTGTCACTATTTTTTATTCAGTCAGCAGTTGTAATCTGGTCATTAGAAAATTGACTGTAAATGAAAAAATCAGTTTAGACAGTGACATTGGGCCTGATCCAGACCTGTAAGCGTAAGATTGGCTGAAATGCCGATCTGCGCATGTGCCGGCCGGATGTTGGCCGGCATAACTACGGCAACCCCCAATCTGCGATTGGGCGTCCATAGTAGCAGCCTAGTAAAGGCTGAGGGGGCGTTCCTCGCCTTAACTATGCAAAGGTTAGTGTAGGTAGGCGGGGGGAAGGAGCAGGGGTGTATCTGTGGGTCCAGCGCCCCTGGCAAAGTAGGGGAATGGCGCATGCCCCCCCCCCCAAAATTTTTTTTTTTTTAAAACACATAAATAAAAAAATAAATAAAAAAATAAAAAAATTCTGATACTTATACTGTATATAAATAATAATATTAAAATATCCCAGTAGGCACCAGGGAGCCACCAGGCATGCACTGAAGGGGAGATAAGGGGAGGGGGTCACAATGGGTTCACACACTGAAGTGTTGATTTCCAAAGTTCAGTGTGCTCGTCTGGTCCTCATGTGCCTTCAGAAGGGGGAGGAGGGAGGGGGAGCTGCTGCACCGTACATCTGATCTTTTCTGCCGGTGACAGGCAGATCGCAGCATCACTCATACAGTGTCACAGGCAGAAAAGATCAGACATACGGTGCAGCAGCTCCCCCTCCCTCCGCCTCCTTATGAAGGGCTAAGAGATAGTGCAGCGCTGGTCTGAAGTCAGTGTGTCACACTGACTCTAGACCAGCGCTGCACTATCTCTTAGCCACGGGTGGCATCGCCAGGATCCGCCCCCCTTTGGCTGGCGCCCCTGGCCGGGGCCATCTTGGCCAAGGGGTAGATACGCCCTTGGGAAGGAGTGTAATGACGGAGGGAGGGGTTTTAGTTAATACGCTCCTGTCCCAGCGTTTTTACCCTCACTTACGCCGGCTGAAGTTAGGGTAGCCTTCAGCCGGCATAAGCGAGGGTAAATACGCTGGGACAGGGAGAAGTGTCAGGGGAAGCACATGCTGATACGCTGTGCTTTACTAAGAACAGCGCATCGGCGTAGGTCTGGATCAGGCCCATTAACACTAATGAAACTTATGTTAAAGCACCAAAGCTGTCTGCAGTTATTACAAACAAACAGGGCACTATAAGAAAAAAACCCTATTAGCTACATGACATCGACAGAGCTTAGACATATTTATATTACCTTCATCTCCTGGCTGGTTGTCCTCCCAACTCTTGATGTAATCATCCTGTTGGAAAGAGCAGATCATTAATTACAAATCAGCATTAACAAAATATTGATGACTCATACTGTAATTTGTTCAGTTTCAACTGTCATTCCTTTCCTCAATACAGTAATTATAAGTAATGCTTTAAAACTTTTCACATGCTGTGGGTGTCCTGCCTAATATGGTAAGACATGATGGATGTCAACTGCACCTTTATACATAGAAAGATTCATACATGACAATGTGTTCATTTACAAATAGCAAATACTGTCAGAGCAAAACAAATTGCATAGATTTCTATAAAAGAACAATTAGTTGTGGAAACAAACATATACAAACATTTCTATTATAACAAAAAGTTTTACAGAACATTATAACTCAAGGAGTTTTGTCTGCTGCCATTATCATTGCTTGTTTATTTGCAGCTACTATCTCTGTAGTGTGAGCTGGTCATTTTGAAGACATTTTCTTTTTATACAGACAGTTGTATGTGGATGTGGGTGTTAGCTGAGGTGACAGGGCTCCCTTACAAGTGTCACATCCCCACAGCATCCACAATACAGAAAAATAACAGATTTTAGCATTTTCCTGTGTACTGTGGATGTTAGGGATATTCACACACTGGAGGCAACACAACATAGAGAGTGAAATGAAACAGGAGACAGTGTGAGATTGACACGTGCATGAGTAATCAGAGGTGCCAGACTAAATAACACAATAGGAGCAAGACGGTAAATACTCAGAGTAAGATAAAACAACAGAGAAAGAGCAAGATGGTAAAACTTATATGGGTAAGGTGGAAAAATCAGTGTCAGATGGAATAACACAATGCACAAAGTCGGACATGGTGAGAGCTGGAAACACAAGTATCAGACCGCCAGAAACAAACAACTACACGCTCACACACACTCACACCATGGGGAGAGGAGAAGAGCAGGTAAATGGAACCAAGAATAAGAATACAAGGAGAACGACACAATCACAGCAGCGCTCAGGGATAAAAGCAACAAACGGGAACCAAAGAAAAGCAGGTAAAAGGGGCATCGGCTATTTACACAAGATCCAGCGAATCGGTGTGCTTACAGGGTTCATGCCTCCAGAGAACTGATTGGCACTCTGGCTCCTAGGGATTAGCTAGGACGCTCTAAAGTTTGCACACCAGCTAGAACGAGAGTGGAGGAGGCGCCACAATAGGTAAACAGATTACATACTGTCACATCGTAAATGTGTGTGACAGTTGATGCCAATTATTGGCAGCAGCAATGGCACTTCAGATGGACAGTACTCCATACCATGGGCGTAACTATAGGGTGTGCAATGGGTGCGATTGCTACAAGGCCCAAGCCAGCTACTTAGGGCCTTGTAGCAATCACACCCATTGAACCCCCTATAGCTGCTGAGGGTCACTTAGTCCATCTGAGAGGAGCTGCAGGGTGGCAGGTGATCCACAGTGTTCAGCTAGCGCTGGTCTACTGATGGACACACTGTAAGAGTAGCTTGGTCGCTTGAGTGTGCCATGTGAACAGCGCTCGAACCCCCTAGCTGAGGGTCACTTAGTCCATCTGAGAGGAGCTGCAGGGTGGCAGGTGATCCACAGTGTTCAGCTAGCGCTGGTCTACTGATGGACACACTGTAAGAGTAGCTTGGTCGCTTGAGTGTGCCATGTGAACAGAACAG
>WWET01000346.1:264413-274849 GCA_011038615.1 Limnodynastes dumerilii
ATTTACTCTGGCTTGGGAAAAAGAAGATTGGTGCTCTACCATAGGGATTTCTTTTTTTTCTTCTCTTGTGTCTTGAGTAGCACAATCTTGGATATTTGAAACTTCAATGATAAATGAAGATTGTAAAAAGATCTGAAGGTTATATTTATTAGATAAATAATAAATAAATTGTGAGTGCGATCCTGAGAGAATAGAGTTCATTTTAGAGTTAGGCTGCCTTAATGCACTGCAGCCACAAAGGCCTCAAGGTTAACAAGATAAAACAAAAAGGATATCCCTTTGATAGCGCTGTGCAAATTTGCAATAAATAAATTATCTAAACAAACTAATCAAAATGGGGCCAGGTGTGCATAAATGACTATAAAGCTGAATAAATGAATAAATCAAAACACTAAACAAACTGTCCTTTTAAAAAATGCTTCAAAATGCCCATATCACTCAATCAGAGCAAACATGTGGAGAGAGAGAAAAAGAATATAATTAATATCACATTTTATTATGGACAAATAAAACACATAAAGAGGTTAAAACCTTATAACATAGGCTGGAACGCAGTACAATGTCCGTACCGACAGAGTCCGATGGAAAGGTGAGTTCTCCGTACCCGCTGATGAACGGAAGAAAGCCCGGGAGCCGTCCAAAATGAAGATCACGGGGGAACTGTAAGAAGATGCCGCCGGATGAAGACTTCTGTGCTGAGGACTCAGTCTGAATCACCGAACTAACGCGTTTCGAGGGGGTCGCCTCTTTCTGAAAAGCGACCCCCTCGAAACGTGTCAGTTCGGTGGTTTTTTAAAATGACTGTTTGGTTAGTATTTTGATTTATTCATTTATTCAGCTTTATAGTCATTTATGGACACCTTTTCCCATTTTTATTAGTTTGTTTAGATAAATTATTTATTTATTGCAAATTTACACAGCGCTATCAAAGGAATATCCTTTTTGTTTTGTGAGTGCAATGGATTGCACTCACAAAACAAAAAGGATATTCCTTTGATAGCGCTGTGTAAATTTGCAATAAATAAATAATTTTTCTCTTTGGATCTATACATGGACATGGGATAAGTGTCCAGAATTTACTGCAACGTGGTAACCTTAGTTACACTTTAAGGAGTAGCCCCTTATCTGTCTATTGTGCTGCGATCCATGCCTCCCTCTATTCCTTCCCTCTCACCCCGTGTTATCCTCCCTCCCCCCTATATTGTCATTAAATAATGACTGTTGTTTTACTTATTACAATAATGTGAATTCATTCTGCAAAAAACTGAATTCCTTAAATGTAATGTACATGCTTTTGTTTATGCTGAATGCTAATAAAATTTAAATAAAAAAAAAAAAGAAAATCCTAAATCTCAAACTGAATTGATATTCAGAGATCAGTTTTTTTCGGGAAGTCCCGTGCATATTTTTACTATCCGATGAACTGCGCATGCGTAGTAACTAAATTTACGCAATCTACATTGATTTTATGCACGGAAGTCCAGAAGGCACGGACTTGTGAATTGCACGTGGGAAGATCCGTACGAAGGGGCGTGGTTATAATCCGTCCGGAGCAAGATCCGTGGAAGTGGGTGGGGGCAGGCATTTTAATGACCATTTGAGGGTGCGGTTAGTTAGATACGCACGTACAAAGACATTATACTCTCGGATATGCACACTTAAAGATAAGGGTGGTCGAGGCACTCGTAAGTCATCGTCAACCCGTCTGTGTGAGGGGAGTGTCATGGGTGTTGCCTTGCTACGGATGTGCGTATATTGGCATACTTTAAAAAAACGTATCTCTGAATAAGGCCCAGGGTCTAATAAACAGAGTTGGGCAAAATGGATCGGCTAAGTGGCCCTTATCTGCAGGGAAAACACCTAGGCAATGTTATGGCTGGCAATAGGATTGCAAACCATTTGGATGATATTGCAAGAGTGTCTACACTCCCGCAATCTCTGACTGTACAATGTTGGACAAATGTGTGTAAGGACGTACGACTGTCTGTCTGATTTGTTTGGCAGTCAATTGTGCAGCAATTGTTTCAGCAGATGGTTAGGAGAGATGATGATCTCAGACCTGCTGGTAAATTGGTGTAGTGTGCGCACATGAATAGACATGCTCCAACCTTAAGACTTATAATCATCAGTAAAGTTGTAAGAGGCATTATATCTTAAGTATGATTGCATAGGGGTATATCCATCTTAACTCAGGGGTCGGTTTTAGATGTAAGAGCTAAACTTAGTTATCTTAAAGAGGTAAAATGTGTGCTGAAGAGTAGGTTTACACAATGTAATATGTATATGTAGGTTTCCTGCTTTTACATGGCAGATGGTGTATAGTACATGGTGGATGTGATATTGTTTGTTATATTTACTTAGATATACTCAGATATATTACTTGTCCTAATGCCATGTGCAAATTATTAATTCTCTAATGCATTGATTACATTAAAAGTATTCATGATATCATTAGGTCAGGTTAGACAAAGTCCAAGAACAGTGATTTTTGGTGTACTGGTTAGAACATAGTTGTAAGTTGGTTACTGTCATTGGGGTAAATCCAGACCTAAGTGCTAGTTACATTAGAATGCGTAGCGTATTTACACTAGCGTAATTTCTAGGCACTCCCCTCGCTCGTACGTTCTTTGGCCATTTCGCGCTGCCCAAACCCTACCTTAACTTTTCATAGCGTAACTACTGACGTACGTAATGGATTTACGTATGTGACGGCCCAGCCCGGCACCATACTGTCCAATTGAAATGCCTCCCTCTGCTTACAAACCGTAATTACGGTTGTCCCCTTCGTTCGTAGTTACCCTGATGGTACATATGTTCAGCGTTATGTGGCTTTGAGGAAGTCTGCAGCTGCCAATCGAACGGTACTTATTTCCCCTTCAAAGGGCTGGCCACCCGTAAGAAGGAGGATTCGAGGTTCAAGCACATCAGCACTTATATCGGACATTCCCGACACCAACAGGGTGGAGCCAGACATCGCTCTAGAAGAGGACACCTGGAAGCGGGGAAGCGGCACTAGCGAATATCATATCCCACCGTGCGGCTTGTAAGCATGGAGACCTGGGCGGACACCAGGTATTGACTATTCCATCTGGAACTTTGGCATGATTGTGCAGTGTTGTTTGGCATGATTGTGCAGTACTGTTTGGCATGATTGTGCAGTGCTGTTTGGCAGGATTGTGCAGTGCTGTTTGGCAGGATTGTGCAGTGCTGTTTGGCATGATTGTGCAGTGCTGTTTGGCATGATTGTGCAGTGCTGTCTGGCATGATTGTGCAGTGCTGTCTGGCATGATTGTGCAGTGCTGTTTAAACATCGTGAGATATAAATTGAATCTTTTTTCCAGATTAATTGAATGTTTGAATGCATAAAATACTGTGCACAGTGTTCACTCCTAAACAAATTATTAGGATCCATAGTGGATTTTAACAAACTATTGAATACAATTTATTGCTTATTAGGTGTTAAATAAATATTTGTTATATTTTAAAACTTGTCGGTACCTATTTCATGAACGTGAACACACAGCTGGTTATGTTATGATTATGTCCTTTTCAGAATATTTATAGCGCTGTATTTTAGTTTCTTATCTTTGTGGGAATTTTCTCATATATAGGGATGAGCACAAGACCTATTATACAGCAGCTTAATTTGATTTATTTTTGCTTGTGCCCATAATGATATATTTTCTATATGTGGCGTAACATCTGCTGCACGAATGTGCAGTAAATACAAATAGCCGATTTGATATCACCGGCTAGCGTAAATATGCTAGCGTACTTAGCTCAGGATCTGGCCCAATATGTCAAACTAATCGCTTTTGTAAGGTTTCGTTTTTTTCTTTTTTGAAGCAAATAACTTCTCTAGAGCACTGAAGGGAATACACACCTATGGCCATCACCTTCTTTCTTTGTTGATACCAGATTTTTTTTTTCTTTATTAAAGTCTTAAACAGTTGTTTAAGATGCCTGATGATATATTATTATTATTATTATTATTATTACACAGAGTTTGCACTTTATTTCATTAAATGCATTGTTTCAGTTTATAACCAAGATGAAAAGTCATGTTTGGATACAGCCCCCGAAGCATATCTGGTTACTCCTCACTGCTCTAGAGCACAAGTACCTCTAACTCCCTCATATTATTGTATACTTGTAATAACATTCCACAAAGTGTTATATATACTTGCTTGATATAGTTGTAGGAATATACTTAAACACCAGTGAGAGCATAACTTTTCTAGTATGAAATTTTATTGATTGGCCACAAAACATCTGTTACAATGTCAGTTCATTCATCCATAAAATATATATCTTTCTCTCTAAGGGCTGACGTGAACAAGTTGAGTTTTATTTAGGAAATGAAACTGAATATCGGAAAGTCTTTGTTGTTGTTATATATTTTGTCAGGTTATGAACAACAGCTCTATAAGTTTAACATTTCTCATCCCTTTCCTGTCTCACTGTGTATGGTTTATGTTCATAAAACACATAATATCTACTGTGTTACCAGCATACACTGTCTTGTATCGTAAACATAGACTCCTGCAAAAATGTATCAAAATAAACCTGTGTTAGTTTGGTTAGTTAAAATATTTCCTGTAAACTATAGCTGTTGAGCTGTTGTGCTATAGACATGTTGTGCTGCAAGTGCAGCTAATTTAAAATATGTGAACTAGTTAAGAATTGGCAGTAGGTCAGCTATAAAGAACATTGTAAAAATAAAGATAGTCAATATTAGTGACATAAACCAGGATATATCTTTTCAATGTGCAAAACAAAAAGCATTTGTACTACTTGTTTCTAAATATTGTTCACCCAGGTGTAACATTGTATCTCTCTCTCTCTCAACGTTGAATTGCAGGGAATAAAATAAATAAATAAAATAAAATGAATTTGACTTCTTCTGAAAATTCAACATGGTTTTGCACATGTGTAACTTGCTGCCTGATACTTCTGATTTTCAATCTCTGGATCCTGTTCATAACCTCTTAAACCTTGAACATGGTCTCATTTTATCACCATTTAAAATGATGAAATTTAAAAATGATAGCTCTGATGCAGGGTCATTTATCTGTTCTAGCAAAGTTATTATTATTATTATTATTATTATTATTATTATTTGCTTTTATAATCCTATGTATGGTTTTCAGCTATATCTGCCTACGACCCCAATCCATTATAAGATTAAAAAAAAATCTTGCCTGCAGAATTTTAGTGTTATCAGCAGAAAGTCACTGTTGTGTCTTTACAATTCTCAGTGGAGTGTGGTATTCCTTGGCAGTCATTCAATATACAGTAATTGGGTTATGAAGTCTGGGCATGGACTAGAAATTTCACTAACAATGCTGCTTGTGAAGTCCATAAAACGCTTCAAATTTATTTTAAAGAAAATATTCAGCAATTGTAGTAGCTTTGAAGAATCTGTTCTACTTACTCTTAACATTGTTTTTTTATTGTTTTAATTACTATGTCACAAGTACCAATGGTTGATGGTTTGGGGGAGTACTTATGGCATACTATAGTGTATGTGTGTGTTTCTGCTGTGGATTAAATGTATTATTCACTTTGGATGTTTATGGGGAATCATTTTGCAGCCCCTGAAGTATATCTTGTTCTTTATCACTGCTCTTGAATAATACAAATAAATGGTAGTGGAAATAAATCTGAAGGGTTGCTATGGGCACAACTTCACTTCTCCTTTCAAGAAATTCCAGTAAATCTACTTGCTAGAGTATTTCAACACATTATTTTATGTCATCATCAAATACTAATACTCAATGACTCTTATACTAACTATCATAGATCCACACTCAGACTTACGAAAGAATAGCATTTTCCAATTGCTAGGATTGAAAAAAGCTCTTATGCATTCCCAGGATGGATATGGACCCTGAGTTCAATCCTGGTGGTCCTAAGGTATGGTCCTCAGATCGTATATTCATACAAATGAGGGTACTGGCCTCCCCTGTATGGATGTAGCACATAAAGGTTTCTTGCAATTGTCATCAGCGACATTGATCACTAGTTATTATAGACCGTATTCACAGATGCTTTTGGCACGGACTTGTGAATCACACTTAGGGACATAGGCACGGAGGGGCTTGATTTTTATCCGGACGGTAGAAATGACGTGAAAGTGGGTGGGGGGAAGCATTTAAACGGGCATTTGAGGGCACGGTTACATAAATACGCACGTACGTAAGAAACACGTAAGTACATACGTAGACTTAAGGGTGCCCTATGGAGGTGGAAGTCACCAAAAACCCATCCATGCCAGGGGAGTGTCTTGGGTGTTGCCTTGCAACATAGGTGCTTATAGTTGTGTACTTTATGCACACGCATCTTTGAATACAGCCCTATATCTGTATACTGAGAAAGAAGGAAAAGATCTACAAGTTCATATTGACTGATGTCACAATCTCTGATTAATCTCTGATTTTCCATTTGAGATTTCAATCAAATATAGATATTCAAAGATTTGATTAATTTAATAAAAGCTATTTATGGTCCTCCCGCGATTTATACTGACAAAGATCCAGGAGAATTGCTTCTACTGTGCAGGTGTAAACTCAATTCATGTGATGGCAAAATGCATTTTCTGATTACATAGATGAAGGCTTGATTGCAAACATTACAGCAATATTACAATGCTGGATAATCTGTGCAGTGTGCAATCTCGATTTAGAATAGTTTATACTATATTCATTACCTAAATACTTAATCAAGACAGATGACTATATTACATATACAGTTATATTGACATATTAGTAGAAACTAATAAGAAAAAATGGTTCACTCCAAGTGCAGAGCATATACAGAGTATACATTATACATATTATTATATACCAATGCAAAGAACGGTAGCCCAAATCACATTAGCGTGCTGTCATGCACAGCTTTATATTGTGGTATATGACATATTTATACATTTAGACGACTGCAGGAAACATATTTTTTAAAAGCATTACAACCAATGTGATAAACATTTTCAAATAGACCAAAACAGGACTGAAACCAGACTTCCCTAAACATGGCATCATCCGATCGTGCCACACTTCCTATATGGATCTGGATTATCAGGCTTTAGAGTTCCATAGTGGCAGTGTGTCTGATGGGATGGGATGGGATGTGGAGATCGTGTATGCTAAGTATTAGGGGCAAGTATGTAGATTGTACAGTGAGAGCGTGCTAAGTGCATGGGAGACTGTATACAGTGCGGATCTGGCATCGGATCCCCACAGCGCTTAGAGCACAGAGGGATCCTAAAACTGTATCTAGTCCACAGTCCTAATATGTCTCCATTATTATGATTTATCTAAATAAGTTTAACTAAGAAAAGCTGCATATAAAAGTAGCAGATTTGTGTGTTAACAGATATTTCTACCATGCAACACTGTTTAAGCTGACAGGTAGAAGCACCTACTATAGAGAAGCTTAATAGGGCCAGCTCTGGTATGAGGTTAGTGACTGGGACAGGTAGAGGTTGGACCTTTCCTTTTACCTACTTTTTTACTGTTATCTTCCCTCCATAGACCTTTTGTGTACCTCCATTGTCGCTGTGTTTTCATTGTGACCTAGGGCCTGATCCAGAGCTACGGCCAAGCGCTGTGCGTACTAACGCACAGCGTAACTACTATGCACTCCCCCTGACACTCACCCCGTCCTGCCGTAGTTACACTGTCTTACACCGGCTGCAGCCTACCTTAACTTTTGGCAGCGTAAAAACGGCAGGACGTAACAACGCACTGGCCATAACTGGTGGACACTGCCCTTACCATATCATTAGCATTCCTCCCCCAGCCTACATTCCCTAACTATAGCGTATGTACGGTGTTCGTAAGATTGGCATGCCCCTTTCACCGTAAATACGCTATAGTTAGGGAATTCAAATTCACAAATAGAAAAAAAAAACATAGTTACGCTTCAAAACATCTGTTTGGAGCGTGCGCAGATCGGGTAAAAAGCCAATCTTACGCATACGCCCGCCGTAACAACGCCAGCTGGCGTTGTGCTGGATCTGGCCCAATTGTCACAATCCTGCTGTTTGGACCGGCCAACCATATCAATTTGGGAATATGGGGTGTGCATAACGCAAATATAATGCAAATATGCCAAACCTGTCTGTCGCTATCTGAACAATGCGTTTTAAAGTAACCTGCATGTAGGATACATATATATGAAACACTGACAAATAAAGCATGTATAGGGCATTGGGACTTAGAGGGTCTCTAAGCTTCTGATGAGGCATTTCCTCTGCTGAAATTCTATTTCACAAGACTAATGAATCCACATATTGATTTTTCAATCATGTAGTGTATCAAATCATTTTCTAAAGTAGATCAAACAATGGCTCCACTTTCTCATCTTTCCATAATGAAAATAACTGGTTCTGGCTGCACATGAGATTACCGTGTCCACAAAACGCATTTGTCTGGATTGAACATATGCTAGGTCAGTATTCCCAATAAATGATCATGTCCTTGATAAAATTGTCCAGCTTCAGTAAGAAAGAGAGAGCGTGATATCTCAAGGTTTCTTATCTTTTAAATATAAAAAATAAAGATGACAAATTTAATATCTTATTATATTGTTATATTATCGCACAGATACTAACCAGCGTTACTATTACACTGTTATTTATACTTGTACTAGAAGACATCACCTCTCATCTCTAATACTATCATATTATTATTATATTATCATATTTAATAGGTTCTCCCAGTTTCTATATGGAGAACACTATAGGGTCATACCTGGTGCTGCCACTAGGGAAGTTACTTAGAGCACTTGACCAGTGGGGGCAGCATGGGTAGTGCTTAGGGACCATAACACTGGTGGTCACTGCGGAACACACAAGCTGCTGCTCAGCTAATTCCGTGCACTGACAATTACTTTATCTGCTCAGCTGTTCCCAGAGACATGACAGCTGAGCAGGTAAAGGAAGCGACTATGTAGGAACCACAGCTCAGGTTATCCAGTGGATCTTTGAAGCATTGCTCAGGGTGGCCGGGGTAAGGGAGATTGACAGACTGAAGCTTGGGCTAGGGAGTCCTAGCACCGGCCCTGCATGACTGGCTAGACAGCGCTAAGCACTTGATCTGAGTGCTGAGCACTGCTTACAGAAACCTCAGCAGCAATTGACAGCTCAGTACTGTCCTCCGCCAGCAGGGGGCAGAGACGTGGGCCACAGCCTGCTGTGGAAAATGCTAAGCTGTCAATTAAAACAGGCTCAGCTCTCAGAGTAACTAACCAATGGCTGATAGCCGTCCATTCATGAGTGGTTCGTGACCAGAGGCTGCCGTCTGCTATGTGGACCCAGCATTCTCTGCTTCTACCCTCTATCCACAGAATGCACTCCTATAGGATTGTATCCCTCTAATCACGCTCCTTTCTTCTACTCTTTGGGTACAGTATTTATAAGCAAAGCCAGACAGTATTGTTCTTATATGCAAACAAATCGAATTACTTTCCACCGCTCCCATTGCAGCCTAGTTGGAAAATTGCACCTTTTGGTGCTGTTACTCCTAACCCTGGATCAGAAGTCCTGGAATGTGGCTGTTCTTTAATATATCCCATAGTGATGAGGTCGTTTTGAACCTATATACAACTAGGATCGGCTCCAGAACTATTACGTTCTGCAGGGCCACGGGGTGGGGGGAACAGCCGGGACTATTGTCCAGGGCCGGTAACTGATGGGGACCGTGATACTCACCTTTGCTCTAGGTTAAGACACAGGGAACAACTTCCCTGCACACCGGTTTAATGTTGGTCACCTTCGCCCCACCCCCTATGATTTGTCCCGGGCCCCACCGTTTCTGATGATGGCCCTGGCGCTATGCATGTAAGTCTCCTATTAGTCGTTGTGGAATTCTGCGTCCGCACAAGGGGCGGACCCACTCACCTTAGTACTCGTACGGTATGGGCGTATCCACCATTCTGTACATGGGTCTTCTGCATGCAGAGCTTTAAGGTAGAGTTCTGCATGCTGGAGGCCCATAAGTGTGAGCAGAAGGTGTGCACTCCCCTCGCACGTATAGAATTCTGGATCCCACATGCCGTACAATGCAGTTGTCTGTTAGAAAGGCGCTATTTCGACACTCATACAACCGACAGCTGAATTGCAAAATTATTTCCATTTCTGCTATTTCCGTTATGGAGAACGGGTACTTCTAACGAATGGTCCTATGTCACCATAGTACCCCTTACCAATAGCAAAAGGTTCTCTCCCCCCGACCGGTGTTGCGGCTAGGTTAGGGTTAGGCTGTGGGACATAGAAGGTTAGCATAGACGTATCTATAATGGGTGCAGGGTGTGCAGTGCACACAGGCCCTGTGACATGCATCCTGCACCCTGGGTTGGCAGGGGAAGTGGGGCCATTCAGCAACTATTTCTTTCCTCTAAGATCTTCCGGAGGGAAGAAATAGATGCCAAATTAG
>WWET01000346.1:275296-288835 GCA_011038615.1 Limnodynastes dumerilii
GCTCAGAACAAGGGAAATTTGCACAAAAAACAAAACATGGCCTGACACTCTAGCCATTACTCAGTTACTAATCATGATCTCCTATCTTTAAAATAAAAGTCAGAGAATTAGTTACAGATATCTGCAGAAATGTGATAAGCCATCCGCCACTTCCAAGGCTTCTCTGCTGGATGGTCCTAACTCTAATCTTAACTCTGAACTTTAGAGCCCCAGCTTTGGGTCACATATCCAATATCTTTCTAAACCAAGAGCTCACCTCACATGGAGACTCCCAGGTCTCCAAAACTGCCACTCTGAGGTTGGCACTCCAATAATTCTAATTAATTAGTGGGTGGGTGTAAAATACACAAACACCAATAAGAAAAAAACTCCCAGTCTTAATGCAATGCATTTAGAAGATGGATCACTTATAAACATGTATGTATTATATTGTATTGTGCAGTGGTCCCAAAAACAGTAAAATAAGGGGGGGTGGGGGAGCATTTATGTTTAATTTGTCTGGCATTAGCCCTAGTTATGGAACTAGTCACTGGGCACAGTACATAGTTTGAGGACAGCTTAAAATGGTTCATTCAGTATATGTAAATGGAACCGATCAGTCAATTGTTGACTGACTGGATTACTTATCAGGTTAAGTATGGCATTGGATTGTTCAGCCTGTACAATGATGCATCCATTGCTGGGCCACTGCAATTAGATCCTATAAGCAAAGGTTCAGGGTGGTATAGAGGTTGTCCTGTGGTCAATATCTGATGTCTTTGGTTGTCAGAGCGTTATGTCAACACAAAACGCTGCATAGTGCATAAGGCCAGGATGTACCATTTCATTCTGTTGTGCCATTTTTAAAGTCCCGTGTGACATTTTTTTTTAACTAAAAGATGTTTTTACCCTTGGGCATTTTCCAGCTGAAATACGGATTACCAATGAGTGATATAAAAATGAAAAACGCATACACATACTTCTCTAGTCACAGTGCCTTAGGGTATTGAGCAAATTAAATTCAATCACACACTAGTTAAGAAGACTAAGGTCTTCAAACACACAGCTGGTCTCAGTAGCACTTTTTATAAATATTAGTATTCAAGCAAGCTAATATTCCCTGCTCCATATGTGACTCCTCACCTTGTGAAATAGGAATATGTTAATTTAATTCAGCTTTGACTTTTTTTTTGTACTTAGAATGGTCTTCAAATTGTGACCACGTCTTAACAATCTACAGCACTGCATACGTAATGCTTTGTGGTTATTCAAGTTAATGCATTAAGCACTTATCAACATTTCCCACATTGTGTCCTGATGCTCTGCAGAAGCCCAGATCACACCCATTGCTCTGCTTCAGTTTTGAGGATGGCAGAAAATGAGGGGAACTTTGACACTTCATTTAATGAGTCTGAACAGCAGAAAATAATGTCATTACAAACTTATGATTCTTTGCACAGAAGCTATTATGAGATAATCTGTAACATTGCATTAGAAGCAAATTAGTTGACAGTTTACCATTTTTCTATAGTATTTACTTTGACAACAAATCTTTCTACTTGTATGCAAGTGGTATAGTCATTTTCAAAGGAGAAATAAAATGTAGGAATACAAAGAAATACGGTATATATATATATATTTAATATAGTAATACAATGTAAATAATGTAAATATAAACACAATCACTTTCATCATTATTAGATTGATGAATAATAATTATGCTAAGTTTAATTTCCTCAATGCCTGGTGATAATAAGCACAGCCCTAAGAGAGGATAATATAAGTCAATAGTAATTACAACACTTAAATATTCCAAACTACATAGCAACACTTTAACTAAGGGACCGCCTGCAGTTTCTGTATCCCCTGTCACATCACATTATAATGCGAATATTAGGACCTTTTACCAAGAGAGCTTGTACTGTATAATCCTCTAATGGAAGCTCTTGATCGCCAGTGAATTAGCTATTAACAAAAGTGTTGGCTTACTCATCAAAAAGCTTTTAGAGAAAAATGTAAGGACAAGGTAAAGAACTAAGGTCTATCTTCAATTAAATAGCAGAATAAATAATTTGAGAGAACATTTTGTAATATCTGCAATAACACACTGTAGGAATGTTTTGTTGAAAATGAGTAAGTTACTGACCCATAGAAAACATGTGGCCAGTCTATGGCTCTATGCTATTCAATAGATCATGCAGAATGTAACCTCTGTACATGCCTCCCAACTGTCCCGATTCCAGCGGGACAGTCCCGCTTTCGGGGGGGGGGAGTGTCCCGCTGTCCCAACCAACCCCCGCGGTATATGCGGCAGGGCTTTTCCAGCACAGTACAGGAAATACAGGGCTCCTACGGGAGCCCTGTAGGACCAATCCTGTTACTGAGAAGGGACCGAACCTATATGGATGGCTGAATTAATAAAAGGGGCAGGCACACCCACTTTCCCCAGACACACCCATTGGCAGGCACATGACACACCACCTCTACCATGTCGCAAAATTTTGTCCCTCTTTCCAATTCTCAAATGTTGGGAGGTATGCTCTATAGTCTGGTTCATTTAGGAGATTTGTTTTTTCTTTATATTTCTTCTCCTTTAGTATATTTTGCACTGATTTCTTTATGAGTGGTTTAGACATCGTGGGCTATTCATGGCTAATCCTATCAATTAGGGTTGGTAGACTATCTGACTATCCTGTATTCAGTCCCATGTAAAAAAAAGATTATTAGCCAGCTTTTCAACTGCAAACAGAAGACATCATGTGATATGTTTTTTTCTCCCCAGGGGTTGTGAAAAGCTGTCAGTTAACATGTCTATATAAAGGTCAGTTTTAACCAGTATATTAAATGAATGCAGGGCCAAAAATAAAGGGGAATAAAGGGCTTTATTATAAGGCATATACTCTTCATACCCATAATAAAGCTCTTTCATTCACCTTACTTAGAGTCAAACTATACCCTATAATATGTCTCTATCTACCCCCATAGGCTCTATATCATATTGCATAAACCAAAACATTATGCCTTCTAGGCACCTATATGTATAGTGGGAGGTGCACCACTGAAACTATGACTACACTGGTGAGTGCCTTTGCTAAAATCACTATTTATTTGACCTCTTGAGCTGCATCTTATCAGTGATGTTCTCTGTGATAAAGAACAGGGTACATATATTACAAGAAACCCCAATTTCATTTCAGATGACATAATAGTTTCAGAAATCAAAAATGTACTGATGTTTTGTTAATATTGCTTCCTTTAAAAAGAAAATATTGCTATTAACCTGGTTAACAAGCAAGGGAATAACTTTTATATTGATCAATTGCCCTATAAACATAATCTATTTTGTGCCTCCATGTATAATTTATAAAAGTCATTTACATTTCCTGCCTACGAAATGGCTGAAGTTCAGCTTTCACCTTGGCAGCTATATCTATAGCTCATATAATACTGTTCATTAATAGCTAATTGATAGCTTTTTAATATATTTTTATATGGAAAGATGTAGTTAGTATTATATTTTATTCCTGCCACAAGCCTAAGGTCATTTATAAACAAAGAAAATGATTTGTCACATATTTCCTCTTCACACTTTATCAACAGTTTACTTTAAATTGTTAACACAAACAGGCTGGAAGCTTAACATTGTTACACATAGAGGCTTTACCAACAACACGATTCCGGATTAACTGAAAATGGAAAAAATGATTGACACTGGTAATATACAGATGATTGGCTTGGAAATATATTGTAACGCCTCCTATTCAGGACACACTTATACATGGCCATGTTGAAATACCAATTGTTAAAACATATTAATTGGGGCGGGGGTTTAAAATGGAATATATATCCTAATAATGTTACAAATGCCTTTCCCTCCATTTTGTGCAATACATTTGCACATCTGACAAGAGTTTTTATCTTCAATTATTCAATTACATCCACTTGGAGCATATTAACCAGATCAATTCTTTTGCCCATTTCTATTGAAGGGGATGACTTTTGGAGTTGGGGCACAAAAACTATTTCTATAATTTTTTTCCTATTCCCTTATTCTAGTTTTCATTAACCGTACACCCAGGCCTGCCAAGAGGAGTTTTTTTTATCCCTGGACTGGATTCCTTAGAGTTTTTGGTCCATAGGGTTTAAGTATATACCGCTCTGTGTATAATAAAAAAAGAAATAAAAAAACAAAATCAATTGACCTATGTACAGACCTTAAACACCCAGCTAGGACCTGTCCTTGTACTCTGTATCTCCCCTTTTCTGACCACTGCTGTGTAAAATAAAATCACACCACACTCATAAACTAGATAGCACGTTATTCCTGTGTTATTATTACAATATTGATTTCAATTATTTTTCTAATTTGTTTTATCTCATCTATATTTTTTATGCTTCCCAACTGTTTTGTTATGCTCTCTAATTCCCCACACCATCTACCATCATAATCGTACTCAATTTCCTTACCCACCACCCACAAAATATAACTTCTGCAGACAACTAAGCATCAAGGACAGGATCCAGCCTTTCGCAAAATGTTCATTTTCTGCTATTAAGGAGTGGAAAAAAACAACCATACTTTGTGTCATTACTAGTACAGCTCTAAGACCTCCAGATCCAGACCTCTGTACTGGAAGGCTTTGCGACAGCACAGTGGGGCAAGGCTGGATAGGTATGTTATGGTATGCTAGGGAGGAAGTATTTAAATAATAAGGGGGTGAATATTTTTGTAAAAGTTGAAAAAAACATAATAAAAAAAAAGGAGGTACCAGTAAAAGGGGTGTGGCTTTATGGTCCTGGTAAAGAAAGAGGCGTGGCTTTGTGGGTAGACAGGCCGACCAACATAGAATAGGGACTGTTCCTGCCACACAGGAGGAATCCCACCACAGAGAAGTAAACAGTGTGCCACACAAAAACCATAAGTGGGATATATTATGGGTCTGAGATTGGCATATACTATAACACACTGCTCCAAAAAAATAAAGGGAACACTTAAACTACACAATGTAACTCCAAGTCAATCACACTTTTGTGTAATCAAACTGTCCACTTAGGAAGCAACACTGATTGACAATCAATTTCACATGCTGTTTTGCAAATGGAATACACAACAGGTGGAAATTATAGGCAATTAGCAAGACACCCCCAATAAAGTAGAGGTTCACACTGAGCACATGTGACAGACGTGACAGAGTCTGGAGACGCCATGGAGAACGTTCTGCTGCCTGCAACATCCTCGAGCATGACGGGTTTGGCAGTGGGCCAGTAATGGTGTGGCGTAGCATTTCTTTGGGGGGCCGCACAGCCCTCCATGTGCTCGCCAGAGGTAGCCTGACTGCCATTAGGTACCAAGATAAGATCCTCAGAACCCTTGTGAGACCATATGCTGGTGCGGTTGGCCCTGGGTTCCTCCTAATGCAAGACAATGCTAGACCTCATGTGGCTGGAGTGTGTCAGCAGTTCCTGCAAGACGATGGCATTGATGCTATGGACTGGCCCGCCCGTTCCCCAGACCTGAATCCAATTGAGCACATCTGGGACATCATGTCTCGCTCCATCCACCAACGCCATGTTGCACCACAGACTGTCCAGGAGTTGGCGGATACTTTAGTCCAGGTCTGGGAGGAGATCCCTCAGGAGACCATCCGCCACCTCATCAGGAGCATGCCCAGGCGTTGTAGGGAGGTCATACAGGCACGTGGAGGCCACACACACTACTGAGCCTCATTTTGACTTGTTTTAAGGACATTACATCAAAGTTGGATCAGCCTGTAGTGTGTTTTTCCACTTTAATAAATTTGATTTCCATTGATAATTTTTGTGTGATTTTGTTGTCAGCACTTTCAACTATGTAAAGAACAAAGTATTTAATAAGAATATTTAATTCATTCAGATCTAGGATGTGTTATTTTAGTGTTCCCTTTATTTTTTTGAGCAGTGTATAATGGGATATATAAGGGGTCTGTAAATGACATACTATATACTGTATATATAGTGTGCTATTCTCAAAACCTAATATAAACCACCTATATTATAGTATGTTCCATATATAAACCCTTAATAAATCGCCACATGTACTTTATGTAGTGTGCCATGTCAAGACCCAATATGCCCCACTCAGTGGTCGAAGTGGAAATTTAAAAGTGGCGGTATGGACATTTAGAAGTGGCGGTATGGACATTTAGAAGTGGCAGTATGGACATTTAGAAGTGGTGGTATGGACATTTAGAAGTGGCGCTATCTACATTTAGAAGTGGTGGTATAGACATTTAGAAGTGGTGGTATGGACATTTAGAAGTTCCGATATGGACATTTAGAAGTGGCGGTATGGACATTTAGATGCCGGGATGGACATTTAGAAGCAGCAGTATGGACATTTAGAAGTGGCGGTATGGACATTTAGAAGTGGCGGTATGGACATTTAGAAGTGGCGGTATGGACATTTAGAAGTGGCGGTATGGACATTTTGAAATAACAGAAGTAAATGGGGATTTGCTGCTTTTCAATTAAATCAGTGGGAGAAGTGACAGTATGGCATACCCCCGTATACCCCCTCATTTCGAGCCCTGGCCCCACATATATTATCATATTGGAAACCCTCTTTCAAAATCCTGCATTTGCCACTGAAGGCTAGATACAGCTGTAAGTCTGAAGCCATTCGCGATTGATAAAGTTCTCCAATGAAAAGCTTCCTACCTGTGGTCCATACATCTCTGCTTCTGTATATCTGTGGACCTGTTACTGTGCTTGTTAATTTAGTAAGCGGATGGTTGGATTCTATGTGACTCTGTAAATTGGAAGGTGATCTTATAGCACAGTTCTTAAGATAAAATAGATTAAGTATTACTGGTAAACTACACAACTAAACATATATCACTTTAATAATCTCTCAATAAACTTTACACAGATCAATAAAGTTTTGTTATCAACAAGTGTCGCCAGTCTGATCATAAGGCAATCTCAGTTTCTAGAGTCATCTGCATTCAGGACAGCAGTGGATTATTAATATAAATCTAAATCAAATGATCAGTAGCTTTTAATAGAAAGCAATTTATCTATTACTGACATCATCCTATTTATTTTCTGCTAAGTTGATCTTCTTGATTGGAATGTAAAGTAATATATTTACATTACTAAAGTAAAAATTAATTAACAGATCAAATATTGTTTTTCCTTGAGAGCTAAATGTGGATTTAATATATAGCTTTATGTTATGTAGGGAACAGTAATGATTCTCCATCAATGACAGCCAGTGCTAAGCATGCCCCCAGCATGCACCAATGGACACACAGCGAGTAATGGAGTTTCACTCAATAAAATTAGAATTATGCAATTATTTTTTATTTGCTTCACATTTTACTCCTATGTGTCATTGACAGCAGTTCATAAATCCAATTTAAATCTTTGCTTGAACAGCTAAACAAATATTATGGATGAAAAAAATTATGCAAGTAGTTATCACAGAGGTGAAGTAGAAAAACATACACATAAAATAATTGTATCTACAATAAAGGGAAATGCCACAGGGAATATTCTGACAGTAAAGGACAGTCAGTATTCCATCCACTACATCCTTCTGGTAAAAGGAGATAGAGGCAGAGAGACATTAATGACCTACACAAGCCAAGTAGAAGTCGTTGCTTGGGAACAATGGTTTATTGCCTTGAGGGATTCTGGGATTCCGTTTTTTTTGTACAGTACAAATAACAGACTGCAAAACGTTCTTATATTAGAATGATTATATTATCTTCTGTATATTATTATTATTATTATTATTATTATTGTGTATATTAGCAATCAGTCTATGTTTCAAGAGAAAATGTAATTACTTATATTTAGTGTTTCAGTTTGACAAATATTTACTGGTACATTATTATAATTTTTTTTATCTTTTGTGTCCTACAGAATACTTGATATTTAAATGATATATAACATGAAGTCTTTTTTTGATCTCCTGTGTGTGGTGCTTTACGTTTTAAAATGTCCCAAGAAGCAAGTACCAATTTGTTTTTGACAGAATTGTATTTTTATTCACTGGATAACGATGTACTTTCTGGTGTGAAAGCGACTTTCATTAAGCGCGTGTATACTATTACTTCTCATTGCAAACCTGAAGGACAAAGATATTGTTCAATGAAAATGATACCTAGTTTACATATCATTTATTAATTGAAACGGCTGTTGGATCATTTATCCTGCAGTGAAATTTTCTAAAACCTTTCAGTCAGTTTATTATAAAACAATCAATTGGCTGTAAGTTTCGTATGATAAACGTTGATATATAAATAGTGAACCTGAAGCAGTGGCAGACTGGATACTATTAAGCCAGTGTTGTCCTTATAACATGGCAGACGTTTATAAAAGTCTGGTTTGTTTTCTTTGAGTTACCTTTACCTATTTCCAAAATAGAACCATTTTTATAATCTGTCAATTTACTGGTGAAAAGTTTGATTTTTCTACTCCCAGCTTAAATTGTAGCAAGGTCAGTGTACAAACTATTGTCTAAGAAAGGACTTCAGGTTCTGCAGTTAACACAAGTAATACAGTAGGTTCAGTGGAAAACGAGGGGTCAAGTGTTTATGCTGCACTGAAGGTCTGGCTAAGGACAGCAAAAGGAAGCCCACGATGGACCATAAAAATCAACTTTCTGCAAGCAAGAAACATGAAATAAATAATTTATTTTAAATAGTAGAAAATTGGGTTTTTCCAATTGATATACTAAGTATCTAGCTAGTGAACAGAACAAAAAATGCAAGTAAAATTTGTATTTGATAAATGCATTAAAATAAGAGAATATACTTTTTTTTTGTTTATTCATTTATTGGATAATTATAAGCACAATTCAGGAAATAGCCACAGATTCAGGGCAGGGTGGGGGCCTAGTACTTTCATATGTGACCTAGACAACAGAGCGGATATGGGGTAAACATGTTTCCATAATTTGTAATAAATTTGGTCATAAGCTCTCGTTGTTCAGCATTTGTATTATAAGACTTTCTGTGTACGTTATTAATCCATCTGCAAATAATTATGAATATTTCAGTAGATGATTAGGCATTAAAGCGTGGACTGAGCACTTAGGCTTGAGCACCATAGTGGGTTTAATTAATCACTCTTCTTATGTCAAGTGCAGACTACCTAAGGTTGTGGAAACACTCAATGCTTATTACCCCTGTTCATTTAGGAAAGGCAATCAGGTTATTAGAATGAGATGAAGCATGTGTCAACACCGTTTAGGGTCTAGGGGAGTCACAGAACTGTTGACAAAGGCACAGATTGCAAACTAATTAATAACTTGGGAGCTGAATATATATAATTGTAACAAGAACGTATAATATGATGTATTCCACATTTTTTATGCTAGGCATGAGTTATTTGTGGCTATTTCTGTGAACTATGTTCTAAGTATATTGATTATGTAGGGAATCTCGTAATGGTTTAATTTATGTCAATAATCAAGGCTATAAGACATTCAAAAAATATGACAATTGTGCAACATTTTATAAAGTTTTATAAGTTAATTAATTATGCTGTATATAAAAAAATATAATTCCCAACATTTAAATGTAGAACGTGTTGTCACCTTTTGCCTGTAATGCTAAATGTTAAGGAATCTGGGACAGAGGAAGGGCATTGGCTCATAGAGGAAATGTGTTATTAGGTTGTCCAAAGATGGGCCAGGGCACTGTGTTATGTAAGAGGATTTGCATCAAGACAAGCAGTCCCTGTGGTATTAAGGGCACTGTGCCTACAAGGTAAAGTTTAAAAATGAGTTGTAAATATGATTAGATTCGCTAGGTGGAATGTTAGAACAATGGGCCTGATCCAGAGCTACGAAATTGGCCGATTTCGAGCGAGCGTACGACCGTTTTTTGCGTATTTTCGTACGAAAATTCGCACTGCGCATGCCCAGTATGACAGCTTCCGGTTGGCTGGACGACATGAGCGTATAGCGGTCGTATTGTGTGCGAAATGTTCGCTCGAGGGGCGTGCGTTCAGTACGACGGTCGCCTGGGCGCTCGTTTTACTACACGGAGGCGGGGATAGCCATTTAAATTGTACAGTATGGGCGTGCTAAGCCCGTACGCTTTGCGTAATATGTGCGAAAATTCGTACGGCCGACGGTAGTACCTAGTGTAGGGTATAGCCGCCGTAAGCAGGTACTTTACAATGGGAGTGTTAGGGGCGTGTATGTTTATACGCACGGCCGAACGTACGCATTCGCCCGTCGTGCGAAAATTTCGTAGCTCTGGATCAGGCCCAATGTCACTGTGAAGAGCTTTTCCATACATAAAAGAGTGTTACCAATCACATCTCTCCTTTTCTCTCTCTTTAAGCTTTTTTTGGGGGGAGAAAGGAAGAGCAGTGAGTAATTTTATACATAAAGGACAACTAAGAAGCTACAAGCATTGAAAACTAGCCATACATTTTTGCCATCCCAAATCCCATCACTTAAGACACCGGAATTTAGTTAAGTCCAAGGCTGGATAGGCAACAGAAAATAAATTAAGCCTTAACAAATTCCAACACATTTATGCAGAAACAAACTATACACTGACCCATTAAAAAAACATGATGATTAAACAGTAGATACATATCCAATTAAATCAGCATGTAACAGACTGAGCAGTGAAGTAATGAAAGGATAAAGATTAGAATGGAATAACGTTGCTCCAAATCCCCTAGTGCAATTACTTTTTGTTTTGAAATAACTTGTATACGGTTGTCAATCAATGCAGACATGTTACATGTGTACTTTAAAAGCAGATTACTTTATCAGCAAGTGAATAATGGATATTTTAAGTGTATTATATTGTTAGTCTTCCCACCGAATGATTGTCAATTATATTATTTATTTAAAAAAACATTGCAAAGTTAAGGAGTCCTGTTGCCACGGAAACAGCGATTTTGTACATGATCAAAGCTTTTATTCTGTAAAATATATACAAGTTTAGTTGCTCATAAACCGACATTAAGTCACCAACAATTTGTTACCACCTATATAATCACACAGGAGATTTTTTCTGCATTAGGTGTTTCACTACATGATACAGCACAGAACATTTAGGGCCCACATAAATCAATAATAGAACAGTTCTATTGAATTTTCATTATCTATCATTAGGCAATGACAAAACTAAGTAAATTATAACAATAATTATGATTAACAATTGTTAGTCCAATTATATAGATAAAAATTTGTGACTGGATCCAGATTTCAGAACGACAGGTGATTGACGCAAGTTTGCATGCATTTATCAGCTGTCGTTCATTAATGGAACGCATGGCGTAACGATATTGTTGACATACCTCCTGCAGTTCTGAACATGGAGCGGGTATGACCTCCATGCATATTTTATAGTGGGCTAACCTTCCTATGCAAATCATACAATAAAAGCTGGGTTTTGCCCTTATGTACGATTTTCTTGTCCACAAGTTTAATTCCATATGTGAGTGGGAGAAGTGCCCTTTCCACTCACCTTTAGAACTTAGTAATGGCCAAAAGTACCCCTCCGTACATTCACGCTCCACTAGTTCAGGCCTTGAATCCTATGTGGTTCATTGTTCCTTGTCTCAAGCTTCAACCACCAGGTTCTTACAAATTAGTCACCCACCCATTTAGCCATAACAAGAGACTTGTGCAATGGTCTCATTGCTATTAAATTACTCCAATTACAAAATAACTCTTTTATTAATATGAATTTTTTTCTTATTATTAATGTTTTCTGGGGTCTAGCTGTAATATAATTGGCAAATTCATTCATTATTCTCTAGTTCATAAATCTTGCTCAAAGTTATATGACATTGGATTTCAGTTCTCCTTCTGATGTAATTTAGAACACAGTTTGAAGGGAATTTTGTTGGAACACTGTGTCCTTGTATAATTATTAGGAAAAACCCTTCACTTCACTAGGACCCTTGGGAGATTAAGATGTAATGAGATTATACTTTAGGGCGTGTCTGACTAAATGTAAAGTGAGCCTGGCCAGATTCACCATGTGGTAAAAACATGCCTAAGAGTCTGTGATGAACAATCTCATTTATTTTCCCTGTGGACCTGATTCACACTTAAGAACGTGTTAGGTTCTAATATATACGCAGCTAATATCAAGGCAACTCCCTCGGCACGCGCCCGGTTTTTACGTTCTTAAGAGACTTACGAGTGCCATATGGTTACATTAACTGTAGGTTTGCATTTGTGTGTGTAGGGCGTCTAATTACGAACGTGTCTGCATAACCACACCCCCTTTTGGACGTTTAAATGACTCACTCCACCCAATCTTCGTATCTATCGTGTTAATTATTCATGGCACGCCCCTTTCGGCGTAAGTTACTGGGAACCTGGAGACTTTAGGTACGTACTTTTGAATCACGGCATTTGCGTTCCCAAGTCTAACGTAAATAGCTTATAAAAGTTACTACGTGTGCCCAGTATATACCTTCTTAAAAATACACACCTAAAAACACAAAAATTCTTAACTGTGAATCAGGTCCTATATTATTATATTTGGTAACCTATAGCCAATAATAATAGTCATGCTAGATAATTCAGATATAATAAAGAGTTATACTGGAATCTAGGGGTAGCAAAAATATTGTCTGAACTGTTAATAAAATGATTTATTAAAAACTATTTTCCCAAAATCCCCATTGTAAGATATGTGTTCACATGAATGAATGGGTTTTTTAATACATTAGAAATGGCATTATTATGGAAATGTTTCAGAAATAACAAACTATATTAGCTATAATTATAATGGCTTATATCAATATTTAGCATTTAATATTTTGCTAGGTTGTTGTTATTAAAGCAATTTGGTTTAACAACAGTACTATAAAAAATAAACGCCCTATATTTCAAGACAATAATACTATTTAATACTGTTGAATGAATTAGATATTATCCTGGAACCATAAAAAAAACTGTACACAAGGAATTTGATTTGTTTTTAAGTCTTTGTGTGTTATACTATAAGTTTTGCATAAAAGGTGTAATGTATTCATCAGTAGATCAGAGTAATTTAAGTAACCATGGAAACAGTAGGTTGAGGATTGTGTGAGGAAGCACATGCAAATTACATATAAACTACTCTACTACTTTCAGAGACAAAACAGGAATTAGAATGACGTTATCCGGGTGTTATATTGACAGTCAAAATATCGACATGTCAAATTGTTGACAAGTCAATGTCGACAATTGAAAACTATGTTAGTATTACATATATATCACATATATAATATTACATTTCTGCAAGCTTTTATAAGCCATCTGCATTACATTAAGTTTACAGATATTACAAACAAATAATAACATAGTACTAATCTATCAACATATTGACCTGTCAACCTTTTGACTTGTCGACATTTTGACTGTCGACATTTTATACCAGAGCCGCAGTGACTAGAACTGACTGCCAGTCCAGTTCTCGTCCCTTCAAATACATGGGTAATGTTGGGGGTCCTGCTGTAAGGTACATGCAGCTCCACACCCCTCCAAATAATGGTCCAAAACCTTCACCCGCCATTAGACAGCTCAATCAAGGTGGCTGGTTCAGAAGA
>WWET01000346.1:303708-318094 GCA_011038615.1 Limnodynastes dumerilii
GGGAAGACCTTTAGCCCTTGGCGTGCATGCAGGGGTCCGTAGTTACGCTCCCGTAGTGGGGAAAGCACGCCCCCTGCACTCCCTACTGTCAGTAGGAAATCTGGACACTTAAGTACATACGGTCACAGACCTAGTCGTAATGGAGCTTCCCCAACCCCTGACCCTTGATTTAAATGGCTATCCATGCCTATATGGCGTACTACTTACGCAAAGGGAACATCCGCCACGTGCATGTTCCTAGACATGGGACTTACACAAATGACTTGCGTAAGTCCCCTGTCGGCCGGAATTGAAGATCTGTCCCTATGTTCCAAATATGCAGATGCAGCAGCCGGGTAATGGTCATGGTCATGGCATGGACCACCAGGAACTGACATAACAATGTGGACATGGCCGCTCCCACCATATAGCTGTGGGGGGTCTGAGAATCCGTCTGCTACACATAACACATTGGGGTCCATTTACTATAACGCCCACTGTGAGCGTTATTATTCAGTGCAAGGCTTGCACCTCGCAACGAGCCTTGCACATTTTTTTCGTTGAAGTTACTATTTTTTACCTGTCCGGGGAGGTCCCACGATGATCCGCTGGACTTTCGCCGGCATCGAGTGAAGAAGAAGTGCCCACACATGCACAGTAGCTGCCTTTTGGGACTTAAAAACTTTTATGTCCCAAAAGGAAAGCAACACTGCGCATGTATGGGACTCCGAGGCAGAAGTGACACCAGGACAGGTAAGAAAACTGTTTATTTTGTATTGTTCTTTTTTTAAATATTATTTTAAAGTATTTTTATTAATAATTTACTATTTAAGTATATAAATTTTTTTTTTTATATTTATTTTATAACTTTTTTGTACATTTTCATTTGTGGTTTGTATTCCAGCGGTCTCCCGATATACCCCCCCCCCTTTTCCTCCCCCTAATTTTCCTCCGATGCGCGTTCATTAGAGCGGTCCGGCGATCGTGAGTACAGAAGCTGATGATCGCCAAGGTTTCCACACACATCGTTTTCAGAGATAAAGACCGTTTTCAGGTGTGAAATGGTCTTTATCTCCTGAAAACGATATAGTAAATGGAGCCCATTGAGAGAACTTGGGAAATATGCAAAGAACTTATAAAGATATCAACAACTCACATCCCATGATACATAATACCAGTGTTCAGACACAGTCTTCACCCCTCTGATCTAAGTCACACCTTAGTCACACCTTAGTCACACCTCACCTGTATTTGGAGATATTTTTAAAACTTGTGAAGCTATTTTACACAAAAAGGATGAGGGCCGCCAAGAATCTGCCTGCATGTTCTTAACAGTCAAGTGATGCCTCCTCCTTTCCCATTACCATGTATGTAAATCACAGGAAAATAACTATTTACAATAGCAATGATAACAGGTCACTTTGCTTTGTAGAGAGATAAACTCTTGTAGATCCATAAACTAATAGTGCAGCCTAGGCGTAACTATAGGGGGTGCAAAAGGTGCGATTGCTATGAGACCCAGCAGTTTAGAGGGCAAGGCTGGCCCAGCAACCCACCCACTGCACCACCCCTTTACTATACTCACCTAGACCAGAAGCTGGCACAGGCTGTTGTGGAGTCTGAATAGTCCAACCACCGTGACCCTCTATATCAGTGAGACAGACACCACAGCACTGCTATTCCTACAGTTCTCAGTCATTAGAGAGATAACTGAGACTCTGTAGTGACAGATTTGCATAGATGAGAGGAAGGGGCTTCTATACAATAATGGGCCAGATCCTGAGCTAAGTACGCTATTTTATTTACACTAGCCAATGACGTCAAGTCGGGTATTTGTATTCACTGCGCATGCACGAACGAAGGGGCAGGGGCATCAATACGACACCCGTAATTACACTTTGAAGGCGGAGGGTGGCATTTAAATTAAAGACAGTATGGGCTGGGTTAGGCTGTAAACGTACGTTGTTACGCTATGGAAAGTTAAGGTAGGGTTTGGGCAGCGTAAAATGAGTTAATATGAAAGAGGGTAGTGCCTAGAAATTACGCTAGTGTAAATACACTATGCGTTCTAACGTAACAACCACTTAGGTCTGGATCTACCCCAATGTCTGTTACATAAAAAAAAATCCAGAATGAAGAGAAAAAGCCATCTTACCTGTCTGACCTCCTGTCCTGAGATAATCTGCAGTGCAGCAGGTGATCCACAGTGTTCAGCCTGCGCTGGTAACAAGGCACACCGCAAGTTTAGCTCAGTCCCACAGTGTATCATGTGACCATCACATTCTAAACATTGTGGATCACCTGCCGTGCTGCAGCTCCTCTCAGAGGGACAGGAGGTCAGACACAGTGAGGTAAGCTGGGGTTTTTTTTTTACTCAACATGCAGGGGTGGGGGAGCATAGCACAATTTTGCTATGGGGCCCCCAATGTTCTAGTTATGCCCCTGTGTACAAGTCACTAGTAATTGTATAAAAGAACCAATTTTTATTGGTCACTATCTCTGTTATACCTCAGGCTCCTGTAAACCAATAAATAAAATAGTACAGGAGATATTGGCTTGTACAGTTACAGTAAAGAAGATATTTTAATATAAATTTTTTATTATTTATTTTTGCAAAAAAATAATTACAGTGGGAAGGCATTGTGTCATTACTGGCAAGAGCCACTGACATCACAGAGTGCTTAAATTCTTGTGCTGTATAAATATTCCCAGAACATAACATGATACAATTCTCCCCAGACAAAATGATTTATTTTGCAGATTCCCCAATGATAATGATTAAAGATGTTGAGAAGCACTGGCATTAACGTTATAACTCAGCTAGAATTCAGAAACACGATTCCATCATTTTCTCTCCGAGGACTCTTCATGGAGGTACTAGCAAAAACAAAATCAATATGCAGGAAAGGCTGTATGCCCCAATTAATATTTTCAGATTCAAGCGTTTGTGTTTCCACGCTGCTCTGATTAGATAATTTACTGCTAATTGATGGGATCTGCATTCTTAAGTTCAGCTGCTAAGAGACAAAAAAGGGAATGTCACATAAAACATTACTTGGTAGGCTAAGAAAGGCGCTGAATGTCAAGAGCACTCTGCAGAATTACACACCGCATAGTGTTTATTTTTTTTATCATTGTTTTGTTTATTTCTTTTTTTGAACAGTAAATTATGCTCAATATAACTAATCTCTGTGGGACTTATTTAGAGAACGCAGTTTTGCATCCCAAAGGTAAATTTTAAACTAAGGTTGTCATTTCAATTTCACATATCCTAAGAGTGTTTTTTATTCCTGTATTTATTTTTTTCCTAGTTATTATAACAGATTTTGAGACGATCACCAGCACATCATTTTACACCAGGGCAATTTGAGCTAAAGCACAAACATTTCATGTAGTTGACTCTATTCCAAAATGGTGTGTAATGCCGAATGCACATTGTCCAAAGATCCAATATCTTATATGACAGAGCGCCACCAATGTCCAATGTGCACACAGCTGACTTATCCAAAGAACAAAAGAAGCCAGGAGAAATGAATTTGAAGATCGTACAGACCAGCACATCTAATGCAAGATGAATGTAATAAACAATGTATGCTGTATACACCCGATTAATCATAGTCCCTGGTGGTCATATTGGATACTTTTGTAAGATTGCGTATACACATGCCAAAACATGGCCATTTGATTTGATGTCATCAGGCAGTACTTTTGCTATTGAAAAATAAAAGTACCTTTATAAAATGATGCACTAGTATGCTACTCTTAGACAGCTACCTGATGAACAGTGTAGGTGTGGAGCACTGCTGTGCACACTAGGCACTCCAACCAGCTAACTACTGGACAGCTCCTGCAAGCTAGATGACAATGTATATGCATTTCATGCCTATATTTTGTGTTGCTAAAATGGCAAGCGACAAAAAGTGAGCTCGGTAACGTGGAAACTTTTCACTGGCCTCTTAAAATTCTAATAGTTTTTGTTTGAGTTTTGGAATAGTCCTGCAGCTCTATGCTAATCTATGGGAAGAAAATGGAGCACCTAACCATGGCGAATCAAACTCCCAACTCCAGTACTGTCACACAGTATGCCATTACAGCTCTATGTTGTCTCCAACCTTCCTACCTTACCAGCCATTTACTCTGTGAAACAAGGAATAGAACAGTTTTCCTTCCTCTGCGACAGTGCCTGGTGATATCATGCAATTAAATGTGTTTTTCTTTTCCCTGACCTTGATGTCTAGTCTTGAGCAGCTCCAGATAAAAATGTCAGCAAGAAAATCAAAGTTTACTGTGTTTGTTCTGATTTTGTTCTTATTACTCATCTCACTCCTCAGATCAATGAATTCGGAGCATTTCATCATGTTTGATTCATGTTTTTGTGACGGCTGGATGAAGATTTCACATTAATACCAAGTCGCTTTGAAGGTTAGTACAAACTGCCCAGCCACTTGCTCAGGTAAACAGGAGATGTTTCAACCTTGCATTGTATTACAATTAATTAGAACTGCACTGGATTAAACTTGAATACATTTTACTATAGACAAGAGTTGAGTATACATCATGGCAGCCTGGTACATTTAAATTTAGCTCAAGCTTAAAAGGTAAATTTATCACAGTTTGTTTTCTTTTAGGCATGAGACATATTATTTTTAAACCTTTATTCTTTTAAAATGTTTCAATTATGATGTTTGAGATGGAACATTTAAGTTGAATGCTGTGTTGAGTGAAAGTGGTTTCAATGACAACTATAGTGGAGCCCACTGTCACTCCAGTAATACAAGCATTTCACGGGGTCTACAACTGTGATACATTTTCTTTCCTCATAAGGGGCCAGATCCTAAACTATGTACGCGAGCGATTTTACGCTAGCCACCAACGTAAAATCGCCGGTTTGTATTTACTGATGTTATGCCACGTAACTCCTAACTTACGTACCATCAGCATATTTACGAACGAAGGGGCAGGGGCATCAATACGACACCCGTAATTACGCTTTGGAGGCGGAGGGAGGCATTTAAATTGGACAGTATGGGCTGGATTTGGCCGCCACGTATGTAAATCCATTACGTACGTCAGTAATTACGCTATGGAAAGTTAAGGTAGGGTTTGGGCAGCATAAAATGGCCAAAGTACGTACGAGGGAGGGGAGTGCCTGGGGGAGTGCATAGTAATTACGCTACGCGTTCTAACGTAACTAGCTCGTAGGTCTGGATTTACCCCAAGGTTTGTGTTTCTGCACTATTGGAATCTAAGATGTGATGATCCCCATATATATCACAATATTAGACAAATACTGCATTTTGGAATTCCTCTTCTACTCTTGGAAGTGAATTTAATCTTGCCTTGCTTCAGGTTCCTACAAACTATAGATAATAGACTCTGGTTTACATGTTGAAGGGTGGGTGATCTATTGTTGTGACATGTTCACTTGCATCACTGTGTAAATCCCCCATGGGGGAGTAAGATTTACTGTAAATTTAGATAATTTAGAACATTAGGCACATATAAACGTACTAATATTCACACATAATATTCACTGGATCGAGACTTTATCAAAGGGGTGTTTTCTAATTGCTAGGAGTGGAAAATGGCAGCTTTTTGTATTTGCATGAAACTATAGTACAGGGGCTAAATTTACTATACTGTGGAAAAGTAAAAGTATAGGAAATCTAGCCGCAGATCTGGATCCGCAAGATCCACACTTTATTACTTTTTTTTTTAATAACACCACGTTCGTGACAGCAGGGTGGATGCGAGTGCTAAGGCATTTAAGGTTGGGACGAAATCCGTTCGTGCAAGGAGAGTGTCATCTAGTATCAGATCTCCGAAGAACCTCCAGTACAGTGCCAGCGGAAGTCTATATCCAGGCGATAGCTACAATCTTTAGGCTATATCCAGATTTCATAGCGCAAGGGGACTTACGGAAGCTCCTTACATAAGCCTCCTTGCGAGTTAAATCTGAGCAATGAGCTCCATACGTCGGAACAGCACATACATCCCACATGCCTAAATCCTGCAAGAGGGACGGGATTAGGCTTGCAGGATAGTGGCATGGGGCGGTGTTTAGGGGTTCCGTGCGGATCTGTATACACATAGGGCCTGATACAGACCTACGTTCGCTTGCGTTTTTTATAGCGGTCGTAAGCGTAAAAACAGCCATTTGTACTTACTGCGCATGTGCGGGGCTGAAGTTACGCTCATGTTACAGTCTGAGAAACTGGGTGTATGGGCCTTGAGTGTACCAGCCTCGTTACTACGCTTGAGGGGGCGTGCCTACCATATGAAATCCGTAATTACGCTCCGAGGGCGGGGTGAGGCATTTAAATCATACAGTATGGGCGTGCTAAGCGTCGTAACTATGCAAGGAGCTTTATGATGGCTGCAGCTACACGTGGAAAAGTTAGGGTAGGGTTTGCTCAGCGCAAGACGGCAAAAGTAAGTACAAACAGGGGGAGTGCCTAGAGGAGTGCATCAGAGGTACGCTGGCGTAAATACGCTATGCACACGAGCGTTTCATGAGTGTAGGTCTGGATCAGGCCCATAGATACAGATCTGAACGCAGAGGTGGAACTACCGAGTTGTGGGCCCAGGTGCAAAAAATATGCTTTGACCCTGATGATATCCCAGGTAACCTGGTGGGGAGCTTCGGCGATGCGGTGGCGACGGCTGTGGGCCCTTGTATCGCCCCTGTCTGCATGGAAAACTTAAGGTTGCTCTATGGGCATGGAAGTGTCCATAACTATGCACGACAGAGGGGAGTGACGGGGAGTTCTCTCCCCTCTTCCATGTGTAGTTCCAGAACCTTAAGCGTACATAAAATGCACAGAGGACTGGATTACTATTATTATTGTTTATTTATAAGGCACCAAAAGGTGTCCGCAGTGCCATACAAAATACAACAATAAAATACAGTACAGACATACAGGGCAGGGATGGACAGCATAGTACATAATAACATACAATATAACTATAAAAATATCACATAAATACAATAAAGTGAAGCAAGCACAGACAGCAAAGCAAAATGCGAGGTGTCAAGCTTGGCAAATCAGGAAGGTGGGGATAGAGCGCAGTGAGAGGTTGAGGGAGCCACCCGGTGGGGACAGGGTAGAAGGGTAGCAGAGGGGGACAAGAGGGTAATGAAGTGAAGGGGGAGTGGTGAAGGAGGGAGCAACACTAGGATCAAGGGCCCTGCTCATGTGAGTTAACACACTAAGTGGGAGGGATAAACTTATAGAAGACATAAGGAGGGGGGAGGCCATTTGTTTGCAAAACATATGAGATCTTCTATATTTAATATCTGCTGGCATTCCATTAACAGCAATGATTTTTTTAGGCCTTGGTTTATTAATCTAGCAATTTGTATACTCAGACCATTTACTTTTTACACACTTGAATTTCTAAATCCTTTTTCACTTCTGGTAATAACACATGTTTAACAGGGTTTGAGTCAGCCATCATTTATAACACTTTCTTGTGTTTATGACAGCAGTTGAGCCTCCTGACTATTATTCTATTACATTTCAGGAAAAGGATTCCAGGCATTCTGCTTTAGGATTTGCTTGTTTTAGTAAGATTTAGTAAAGATTTCCATGCTTTCAATTCCTAAGGAAATGAAGCTTTACATATGAATGTTTATGACGTTCATAGATGAGCACAGTGTTGTCTTTCTTCTACACATGGGGCCAGATTTACTAAACTACGGAAAAGTGGAGATGTTGCCCACAGCAGCCAATCAGATTCTAGCTGT
This sequence comes from Limnodynastes dumerilii, assembly GCA_011038615.1. Lineage (NCBI taxonomy): Eukaryota > Metazoa > Chordata > Amphibia > Anura > Limnodynastidae > Limnodynastes > Limnodynastes dumerilii. The sequence continues at coordinate 311,435 of WWET01000346.1, forward strand.
CATTCTCTAGTATCTAGTGCTCATTGCTTGCTATGGGCAACATCTCCACTTTTCCTTTTCTGAAATTACAGTAGTAATAATTAGAGGGTATCAGACTCTTAAGCTGAACACACACTGAGTTTTTCCTGAAGAATAACATAGCTAACGTTAGCCTTTACATCTTACCAGTGTGTTGCAGAATTGTCTGAAACATTATTGTATTGTTTGTATGGATTTTTGGAACAAGCTAAAATTTCCTATCAGCGATGTCAAGATGTCAGTACAAATCTTCTGTGTGTACTGACACCTGATCTTCACTGCAATGATTCCCATTCATCTTTCTGCATAGTGCCGCCTTTGTAGACAGGCATATTGTTTTAACAGAAGTTTATGGGAACAGTTTCTAACAGATCCACAGGAAAAAAGAGTGTGTCCAATTGTTAGTAAAAACTTTAGGGTGTACCCAGCATTAGTCATTGACATGGGTTTCTTTGTAACCTTTTAGTATATTCTATCTGCCTAAAAATCAATATATCCCTTTAGAATTGATTTTGTAAATGTTATTAATCTCAAAAATTCCTCCAGAAATCTTTTAAACATAAAATAATTCACTTCTACAAACAGAATAAGAACAAAAAGACTTTAACAGTGATAAATAGTGTTTCTATTTTACTTTGAAGGAATAGACCACTATTCACTATCTATCAACATAAAATAAAAGTTTATTATCCTAGAAAAGTGTCAAACTTTCGCTTGTGGCTATAAATTACTCAGTTCTCATTCACTTGCTTAGAACAACTGATGCTTGAATGTAGGATCTCTCTACAGTTATAAAATGCGATTTCAATTATAATTTCACCACGTATCATTAAATAGCAGAACAATACAAATAATTATAATGTAAATAGTCACATTAAGCTTGTGACAAATGTGCTGTTATAGTCACTGAGCCATGGCTATAAGAATTACATAACACAAAATATGGCAAGATTTAAATGGATCTGAAGTGGAGCCAAAGACATTTGAATGTGCTCCAGTTGGAATACTCATAAGCCAAAATGGAATGAATGTACATGTTTAGATATAGTGAACTACAAAATACATAACCATTGTCTACCTTGATCTTGCATAACAAATAGACAATCATTAAATGCGTTATATTGGAAAATGCCAAGAAGAAATATCATTTTTCTCCAATTACACCCAAATATATGAGCAATAGCTGCTCATTGATTAGCACTTCTGATAGTAATGCTTTACCTCATAGCAGTTGGGCCATTTGATTTTCTTAGACTATTTCAATTTGTAAAAGGCAGTGCAAGTAATGAAAGGTTTTGGTGCTAATGAGAGATGGAAACACAATTGTAGCTCTGGATCGGAATGCATTAATGAAAGCTGCATGCTTTTTTCTTGGCTTATAGATGTCAGGTGATTAATGTTGCAGTGACAGCAATTTGCCTTAATACTCTATGTAATTCCTTTCCAAGCAAAAAATGATTAGTGGATTGATAAATAAAGTTATATAACACTTCACAGGTTTTCATAGCACAAACCTGAATGTAAAGAAAAAACATTGAAAATATAATCATTCAATTAAATATGCCCTCTTCACCTCTTGCAGAAATTCACACATGGCAAAATAGAAAAAAAGGTGTGAATCTGAAATCATCAAACTCATTACGCTCTCTTCCACTAGTTAAGACAAGCATAAAATCTTCACAGGAATTATCTGAGATGGGTTTGGTAAGCGTACTGGCTGGCACATGCTCAATCAATTTTGGAGCAGTGAGATCCATCCCACGGTCCTGTGGTTATAATATGGTAGGCAAAATGTAATATTTTTTAATAAATAAATAAAAAATTATTCTTTTTTTCTTTTGCATTATTTTCATATGAGCTTTGATTGGTTATTAGCCTTTAATTTTACCTTCATATACAGTGGTAGTGATACTTAATGTGTTTTCAATAAAATATAACCAAAAGAAGAAACAAGTATACAGAAGAAACGTAATATAAAACATTACAAATAGTTAAGGTTACAATTATAAATGTTATAGGCAAAGGTGATGAAATACAGTAAGAATGAGAAAGTTGTCTTGATTAACAGCTTTTATTTATCTTTTATAAATGTATAAATTTAAGGAAATCAATTTAAAAAAATCTGCTGTCATTGTTAGACTGTATATATATATTCAACAAACAAATCCCTGGGAGTTTTAGCAAGCGCTCAAAGTAATAAATTGAAAACGTTTCAGGTGCAAAAAAAACAGAAAAAAAGGCAGCATTCTATTAATAATGTCAAAGGTAGAAAAAAATGATAATTTAATTGTCAGGTACATCACAAGATGCAATCAAAAACACGTAGAAGAACACATTTAAAGTGCACAGTGAAAACACCAAACAGTACAAAAATAGCCTGTGGAAGTGGAACACAAGGCTGCTGATCGCTTCAAAATCACAAATCACATGTAGGAATACTTGCTGATATGTAAAAAGCAGCCACACAGGTACAAGTCCATAAGAACTCCAACAGTAAAGGAAACAAATCCAGAAAAAATAGCTCTAAGTCAGGGATCGATGATCGTTTTGGGGCTCCATCGGCCCCTTTATCAAGATCACAGAGCAAATATAGATAACCGTCTTGGTCTACAGGATAAAATAAATGAAATGAGCATTTCATATATATAGGACTAAAGACAATACCTTAATCCGCCCTCTCTGCCCGTCATCCCCTGTCTCCGACTGTTGTTGCCAGATGGCGCCGCTTCGATAATCCAGCCACATGCACGTCCAGTCACACAGCACCAGCCGTTGACGTAAGTCAAAGGCGCACCTTAAAGACCAAAGCGTCCATAGCAGCCTAACCTCAGGATGGCCTTCACGGCAAACAACAAAAACAGGACGGAGGTTTAAAGGGCAAGGAGGCAAAAACTTACGTTTGATCCCTCAAATCACAAATTTAACCGTGAAATAGATACTTTATTTGAGGGAGTTGTGCAAGACGGTAGTGTTAACACTGAAACTGCAAGGTTCCTTAGACAGGATTTCCCCAAGGTCCCAATTTTGTATCTATTACCAAAGATACACAAGACACTTGTGAACCCCCAGGGGTTCCTATTATCTCCTTGAGGGGTTCACAGCATTAGCCCCTGTCACAATTTGTTGACTTCTACCTTCAGCCCCTGGTACAGGATAATTTTAGTTATCTGAGAGATACCACCCACTTTTTGAACCGGTTAAAAAGTGTTGAACATCTTGCAGGGCAGGTCATTATGGTCACTATGGACATTTCTAGTTTGTATACTAGTATTATACATGATGAAGGCATTGTGGCAATCACCACCGCCACCAAGTGTGACAAATATAGCGGACCTCCATGTACATTCTTTGTGTCATTGGTACAGTTCATCTTAACTAGAAAATATTTTATTTATTTATTTAGTTCCAAAATGGGTTCTATATCCAGAGACACGGGACTGCGATGGGGTCTAATATGGCCCCATCATACGGCAACCTGTTTATGGATATTTATTTATGATATATTACAGCTTCCCCCATCATTAGGTCGCCTTAAAGGGCTGAAATTAGGGTAGCCTTCAGCCGGCGTAAGGAAGGGGCCATACGTCCGCACAGGGGAAGTGTCGGGGTAAGTGAGCGCCGATACGCTGTGCTTTAGTAAGCACAGGGCATCGGCGTAGGTCTGGATCAGGCCCGTTGTCTCCTCGAGGGGTTCACTGTGTCAGCCTATGTCCCAACTGTGGACTTTTACCTCCAGCCCTTATTACAGGATACTTTTAATTATCTGAGAGATACCACTCACTTCTTGAACCGGCTAAAAAGTGTTGCACATCTTGCAGGGCAGGTTATTATGGTCACATGGACATTTCTAGTTTATATACTAGTATTATACACGTTGAAGGCATTGAGGCAATTACTACTACTATTCAGTCTGACAATTAGGAACTATTTCATGTTTCAAAATGGGTTCTATATCCAGAAACAGGGGACTGCGATGGGATCCAATATGGCCCCATCGTATGCCAACCTATTTATGGATATTTATGAACATGAGTGCATTTAGCATGATGTTGATTTTTCCAGATATATCTTGTTTTATACAAGGTATATTGACAATGTTTTCTTGCTGTGGGGTGGGACTGCAGGTGAGTTGGAACTGTTTGTGGACAGACTCAACTCACTGGGTACCACCATTAAATTTACAATGGAATATGATATGCTGAAAGTCAATTTCCTTGATGTAACTGTAACACAGAAAGCTAACTGTTTTGTCACCTCCCTTTCAGATAACCAATAGGAATATGTTATTGGAGGCAGGGAGTTTTCACCCGAGACCTTTAAAGACAGGGCTGCCCTATTCACAGATGATCAGGCTAGTAAGGACCATTTCCACACGTGAGTCCCTGTTGGTTGCACTTAGGGAAATGGGGGACCGGTTCTTAGCCAGAAATTATTCTCATAGTGATGTATATGAGGCAGAGAGAGCGCGGCAGTGTGACGGAGGAGGCGCGGTGGACCAATCAGGGTCTACCATGTCATCCCTGCAGCCCGTCTGCCACATCACAAGGTCCACCCCCAGAGCGTGCCTGGGAGGCTGGGAATGTGGAGGAATGGAGCAGAACGCTGGGGGACATCGGAGAACGTCTGAGTGAGCGCATGGAGAGGTCTGAAGAGCGTGTGGAGCAAGTAAGAGGTGAATCAGGGAAGTGGCAGGCAGAGATCCTGCAAAGGGGAAAAAGGGATTACCATTGGACCACCAGGGTTTTAATAAACTGTATCCTGGGGTGAGCCAGTAGCTCAAACAGGTGGCGAGGGAAATCTGAAGCAGCAGATGTGCTGCAGATACATATAGCTTTATAGCTTCCCCAGTCCTGAGCCTTATTGTTAATATATACATATATTACCTTGCCTTGGCCGATTACCATAACTTTTGTGGCAACACTGCTTCCCACCGCTGAAATTGCCTGGCGTTGGCCTATTTTCGGGCATACAATTGCTACCCCTGCCATTTGAAAGAATAGGAGGAGTCACGGGCCATGGTGGTGTGTGTACCAGGGTTAGCTCAACCGTCTATTAAAGTGGAATCTGTTTGTAACCTGTGGTGACACTGAGGCTAAGCACCTCTTAATACCTTAGAACTATGGTAGGCTTGCAGTACCAGGCATAAGTAGGAAACTGCTCATGTGACAGTGCCTGGGCAATCTACTGCAGTAACCCGGCCTGGAGAGTTTCCAGAGCTGCGAGAGAACATTGGTATTTTCACCGCCTTGTAACCCAGCTCCGTGCTTGTTAAAAACCAAGGACTATCTGCAGGAACTAGCTAATTTAACTGCACAATACTGCAGCGCTAGGGGAAATTGCCCTGCTGTTGTAAGGAGGGGGTAAAAAGTACAGTACCAAAAAAAGTATAGGACTCATTTTTGTGAAGCCAGCAAAAGTTATTTGGTGTTATAATTCTTGTTCATAGAAGGTTAGTGGGCCATAAGTCCACCTAGTTCAACGTTTGAGTTTATTACATGTTAGTACTGTAGTGTGTTCAGCTGTGTGGTACATTGATTAGTCTGTGTACGTGAGCTATTTAACTGATTGGCACTTGGCTGTGTTTCCCTTACAGGCAGGAGGAACTTCCGCGGCAGGAAGTACAAACGTCAGGCGCTGGTGAGTAAAGCTGCGGGTGATAAACTGCGGTAGGGCCCCCATTCCGGTGGGTAAAGGTAAGCCGGCGAACCAGAGGTAGTTAGCCGAGCACACGCTCCACTCCAGTGCAGGCCAGAACAAAGTGAGGTCTTCCTGACCAGGGTGAGCGAGGGAGTCTGCTCCTCATCCGTGGGAATCCTCCAGACATTTTGAGTATTTGGCCATTTGGTTTTGTTGGTGCTTTGTCCTAGGCTAAGATAGTGCTTCCGGCCAGGGAAGAGGACGGAGTTTTTGAATGATCTGGGTGAGGAAGGAACGTACCGATGGATTGACGGTCCCAGAGATTCGGAGGAGCTATCAGGTAGTCTGAGGAGGTTCCCTCTGAGTGGTAAGTGCCCGAGTGGCAGTTTCCTTTCTTATTTTACAGAATCCTGAAGACCAGGTGCACGGCAATTAGTAGTCAACAGACTACTGGAACAGAAGCACAAATCCAGCACTCTGTACTGATTCTTTAAAAAAAAATCTTAATATCTTTATTCTTTATCACATCAAATAGATTTTAAAAAACGCAAAAAACCACTAGGGAATCTCAGCATCAAAAAAGTGTACCAGTGTATAAAGTGCAGAGAAATATCAGATCCAATAAAGAATTATTACAAAAAAAGCTCAGCTCGATTAGAAGTAACTTATAAACATATTGTAGTGTCAATTCTGAGCGTGAATTAGCAGGAGGATAAGCATTGTTATCAATAAAAGATGATTTGCAGCAAAAACAATGTCTCTATAATGATTAAATAGCAAAAAGTTACTTTCAAATAAGTAGTGACATCTGCATCTCACTGTGCAAGTCCATATTAGCAGGATCCCGCCAGCTGTTTTGGCATATATATATATCTCCATAAAGGAAAATGTTTCTGAAAATGCTGTTTCTGAAATAGAGACAGCCGAAAGCTAATTTTTGTCGGTTTCTATTTAAAAAATAGTGCTAATTAGAATATATTATTAATGAATGTGTAAGTATGCGGA
>WWET01000346.1:332111-345296 GCA_011038615.1 Limnodynastes dumerilii
TGTATATATATATATATATATATATATATATATATATATATATATATATATATGTATAATCAGTTACTTAAAGGAAAAGGCAAAAAATCTAGCAGTGGGGGAAAAAAAGTTTATAGGCATTTACTATTTAATAAACAATCCCATTAAATTTCTCATGCATTCTTTATTATTACAATAGGGAAGAGGTTCACTTTATTTGCAAAATAAGCTAATTATATGACATTACAGGAAAACAAGTATATTATATATTGGAGTTATTAATGCTGTAAATTTAAGCATCTTAAAAAAAAAAAAAAAAAAATTGAAATGATCCCTGCACAGTGTTTTTATGTGCTGAAGAATATCACAAAAATGCACTTATGCCAATATAGCCCATATGTTTAAAGTTAATTAAGAATGAGTTTTAATTATTGTGATTTCCTTTCCAAAAGGGAAAAATGACATCTAGGAAATTTCCAGCTGATGAGTAATGTGATCGCTCAATATGGATGAAATGTATGGTTCAAGGTTTCCCTCACTGTGTGTGATAGGCTTATTGCAGACAGGGGTTAAGATGGTGAATTTTATATATTTATTTACCACTAAAACAATGAGGGTGGGTCCCCGTTGTGAGCAGCCTTATTTCGATAGGGCCATTCTCTCTCAGCCAGCAAATGATTTATTATGTCTCAAAAAGGCATAGCAATCAATCCCTGAAGCACCGAACACGGTGCTCCAAAAGGTAAGTAACTATTCTATACCAAACCCACTCCCTAACCCTAAGTCTCCCCCCTTATCCTAACCCTAAGTCTCTCCTCCCCGCAGACTAACCCTAAGTCCCCCCCCCTTAGCCTAACCCTAAGTATCCCCCCCATAGCCTAACCCTAAGTCTCTCCTCCCCGCAGACTAACCCTAAGTCTCTCCTCCCCCACAGCCTAGTCCGGCAGTGGCACTTCCGAAAATAAATGGGTGAGTATGTGAATCTCATACCCATCCATTCATTAAAAAAAAAACAACTAAAAATAAGTACCACCTATGGAATTATTAAAACGTGTCAGTCAGTAATGAACACACCTGTGCTCCAGCAAGGAGACCTGGAAATCATGCACTGTTAGTGGTCCCTGAGGACCAGGGTTGGGAAACACTGCTGAACTAATTAATAAAAAAATAAAAAAAGATTTCCTAAAATAACTACATATTTCTTACTAATTTTACTATATTATAATCAGTTTAAGATGGTAGTAACAGAAGAAGGATTGCAGAAGAAGTGGTCTTGCCCTGAGGGTAGGGTACGCTATACCACTACCGTTTTTTACACTGTAATGAGTTGTATTTGTTTTTTAAGATGTTTATTTATGTTGGTTTTTTAGTGAATTTTGATATGTATTAAAACACTTTTGTTTTTATCCCCGCTTTTTGAGCATCTTTTACCTAGGCTTTAAAGTCATCGAGACGATTGAGATTGTTGGACTACTGTTTAAAGGGTTTTTTTTTCACTCATTTACTACATTTGTCTGATGTTAGTGCTGCTCTCTAGCCCTTTCCTCTATTTTCTGGTAATTTTTATGTGGAGGTAGTAGACCCTCCTGGGGCAGAGAACGGCAGCAGGCATTATATACAGCGCAGTTCTACCACAATTTATTTAATTTTGCCTTTGAGGTTTACATTTACTTGTATGCCTCATCCTTTTGGACTATATTTGCTATTATGATGTATTAGTACTTTTACGCTGCACTAATTACTCTACCTACATTTCTCTTTCTTTCGGGTTTTCAGGTGGGCAAAAGTGAAGAAAAAAAATCTAAGAGTTAAACTCACCTACCCGACGCGTCGTATCTCTCCCCCTGAAGTTAAGTCACATAATTTACTTTTGGGACTATCTTGAAAGATAGCTACGGCGCATTTCTGAAAGAAGCCGAATGTCCCCGGCGACCATTGCAGGCCCTTGCCGGAGAGGTAAGTATTAGTTTATGTGGCCATCGATATGTCCAGGCTCTCTGTAAGGAGTAAATGGAGCCCATTGTCTTAATTAGGATTATACTCCTTTTTTCCAGTATTTACATAAAAGTGCAAAGACTATTCTGCTAGCTGCCTAGTGTGTAAAAGTAAACTGTTTCTATAGGGTGCTTTAAGTCTTAGGCTTCTTTGTGCGCCACAAGATGGAATTGAATATCCCCCAAAGTGCTTTATCCTAACCTACACTTAATATTGTTAAAATTACCCACAAACAGCTATAGCAATTGTGACAGCTTCAATCAGACATTATGACCTGCAATATGCTGCTTTGGGAACATTTGACAAGCAAGAGTAATATATGGATGCAAGGTCGATAAAGGTTTGTGGGGGCCCCTGGGAAACTATGTGGGGGCATGTGTGTGTGTGTGTGTGTATATATGGCTCTCTGTATATAGATATATAACTTATGTTGTATCAGCAGTCACAATAAACTATGCTAAAGAGGAGGCTGTCAATCACTGACATTCATCCTCACAGATTACTGAGGGGGGCCTTGAAGATTGAATGTTTGTTGGGATCCCTTTGTGTGAAGGGCCCAAGGCGAGTGCCCGGTCACCCCGTGGTTAATCCGGTCCTGTATGGATGTGCATCTATGCATTTTAAAATACTTTTTGAATGTTTAAACAGACTATCAATAAAGCTTTTTATATAATATTCTGGTACTATGAAATATAATGTTAAGGAATAAATAATCACGAATGTAATTGGATCATTTCTATGGGTGATATGAATGCATTTCAGAAGATTATAATAATGGTGCAGTGATATTTCATCATTACAGTATGATCATAGGTAGATAATACATTGTCTGGCTGCCAGCAGAGAAAAATCAACATAATTAACATAATGCTAAAAATACAGACAGTCTTCTCTCAGTGACACGTTTCTAGATTATACAGGATCCTATGGAAATCATTGGACATATAATGAATGTTGGTAAAATACAATAAATGGCAAATGGTTTCAAATTATTGATTAATAAGTGTGATAAATGCTCTAAGCACTCATATCATATCTACATTAGAGGCTAAACTAAGAGTAAATAAACGAAACAAAGTGAAGCACAATATGATAGCAGCAGCCTACCAATATGGCAAGACACACACCACACCATATTGCTAACAACACCAATTATACCCAAGTATTTGTGAAGGATATATGATATATGAAGACTATGAAGTACCTAATACTGAGTAACTCTTGCATCCTATGGACCTGATTCCTAGTTAAGAAGCTGCTGCTATTTCTGTGTGTATTTTTAGGAGCAGTTACACTGCACACCTGTAGTGATCCCTTAAGAGCGATTTACAAAGCCATTTGTAATGAGATAAGTAAGAACGCCCCGTTCCAGGCCAAGTTAAGAAGGAAGATAAGAAAAGTGAGTGTGGGGAGGCATTTAAATGGGGCTGACAGGGCGTTGTTCGTTCGTTCTATAGCAACTTAAGATAAGGAAGATAAGGCTGCCTTTGGCATTCTTAAGTCACTTAGAGGGCATGTTAAGGGAGCTTCCATGCTTATAATTGTGAACCCATTAGTTCTTATCTCCCTTCTTAACTGTGAATCAGGTCCCACATCCTCATCCCAATTCCATTTATATAGTTAGGAATCCATTCATCTTCCAAAATATTTTTTAAAAAGTCACTCAACAACTGAATCTTTTAGGATCTCTATTATTATGAACATGTTGAAATCAATTCACTTTAACTTTCGGACACTGGACACTCACTTGAAGCTACAGAATCATAAACACGTCTGTGATTCTTATTTTATTATTGATAGTTTTTGCGTTCGCATTGGACTTTGATAAAAGGTATATTTGATTTTTAAAATCCAAAACAAATATACTCTTGACCTGTTAAAGCAATGTGTGATTGTAACAATACTAAAAAGTATTAGAGTTATCTTTCAGCAGCGTCTCCTCTTAAATGGAACTGCCGACCGAATAGAGCAAAAATTATATTTTGCACCAGAAATACTGGAAATCAGAGGGTGCACATCATAAGATGCCTTAATCAATAAGAAATGAATAGCAACTTTGGTAATAATAAATATAATTCACATTTATTATATTTAAAAACATGTATGCATATAAATATATAACCTCAGAAATGAAACAAATAAATAAATAATATGAATAAATAAATAAAAATATACTGCACAGCATCAATGAATAAAGATATATAATAGCCTTTATTAGCCACAAGGTATATCTATATCAGATTGAAATCAACAAAATCTACAATGTAAATATATCACAGGCTAATAAAGGTCCGGAGAATCTTGAGTAAAAGGAAAGTTCTTAAATGGACATATTGGAACTGTCTCTTATAGTTGTAATATGATGATTACTCACTCACCGATAGTCAACTAAGTCCTATGCATATGGACCAAACGCTGGCAGGTTTGGAGAAATAGACTGTTTTAAGCAGACCGGAGCTTCCTTATTGTTGCATAAGTTATAAGTTATTGTTCCATATAAAGATGATCGTTCAGCAAGTCTTCTGCACCAATGGTTAGAAATCCTGTCAGCTAAGTCACTTGGACCAAACGCTGGCAGGGCTAAAAGGGTTACACTTTTCTCAACAGCTTCTTTTCCGCTACATATGATTGTATATAATTGCATCCATGTGGGGATGATCATTCAACAAGTCTTTCCTATAACATATGTCAACGTATTATAAGAGATATATGCAGACGTGTTTCTATAATCTTTGTGGGACAATAAATATATTATAGCTTAAACTCTGCAGAAAGCACATGTATTTAAATTTTTAGGCTGTTCAGTAAACACCTTGATGCATTTCATCACCTTCCTTGTTGATTTTTTCAGAAGGTTTAGAAATCTTGGGCCTGATTCAGAGATCCGGAACTAACGATAGTTCCGTGCGTATATTTAAGGTCGGATCGATTTTGCATCAACTGCGCATGTGTAGTAATAGTGCAACGCCATGTACGTTGAAGTTAAGGTCGGAAATGCCTTAAGGTCGGACTTGTGAATCGGGCAGAGAATAATGCGACCCTAAGTGCGGCGGAAATATACGGACCTAAGGATTTGCATAGAAATGGGCGGGGGGCATTTAGATGAGGGAAAGTGGGCACACTTACAGAGTTAGGGCCCTAAATATACGCAACTAATACACATAGGGTCGGAAGTGAGTGCGGCCAGATAGGGCAAGTCTATGGAGGTGGAAGTTTAGGTCCGGCCAGAGGTTGCGAGGGAAGTGACTGTTTATTTTGGTGGGTGTAACCTGTTCCGACCTGCCACTTAGATGCGTATATTTGCGGCCCGATCGCCGACGGATCTCTGAATCAGGCCCCTTGTTACTCAAAGGCTCCACATTTAAAGGGTTTTATTAAATCCATCTGTGGGCGCTGATTTCCATAAGCATAAACATGGTGTTTATTCACATTAAAATGAATCACAATCTATTCATTTACAATTAAAAATTAACAATTATTTACATGCAGCTTGTGGTCTACGTCTCAGTATATGTACTTTTAGTGTATTTTGCAGGTAAATGTACTGCAGTAGTCTCTTGGGTTACAAGACCCAAGAAACTGATCCAGACTTAAGGTCATTTTAAGTAGGTAAGCGTACCCGAGTTACACACTACTAAGTTTAATGCACTCCCCTAGCACGCATGTAACTTAGCTGACTTACAAGTTTGCAACCCTGCCTTAACTCTTCCTTGCGTATCTCTGCGTACGTAATGCCTTGTCGTACATAAGTGCCTAACCCAGCTCATGCTGTACAATTTAAATGCCTCCCTCCGCCCACAAAGAGTATTTTCGGATGTCATGCCCTATTGTACGGAGTTATGTAAGATCAGAGTTATGATAAGTAACATATGCCATGTGCATGTGCAGTGAATTCCCACAGCTGGATTTACGCATGTGGTGTGCGTAAATTAGCTGTCTGGATCAGGCCCCTTATCTAGCATTTTCACCAGGACTTGAGAAGGTGCAAGTCATGTCTATATGTCAATATAATGAGCATAGGCATGTACTGCTTCTCAGGGACTCTGCCAGGAACCATACGCCTAAATTGTGTACAACTGACAATCTTGTTCATTGGTAAAGTCTACACTGTGTAAAGAATGCAAAATATGGCAAAATACACTATACGACAGAGAGACACTAACTACATCCACTCAATTTAGGATGCTGCCGGACACACAGTACATAAAACAGAAGACATCATTGCCTTTTTCCAAGCTTTATACAACAATCTTTATAATATCCAAAGACCAACACCCTCTCCTTCGGGCTCCGTGCACCACTCCCTTATTCATTCCTACCTACTGGAGACACTGGAACTTCCCTTTACGGTTACTGAGCTAGCCCAGGCCACTGTGCCCATGCCTCTGGGAAAAGCCCTGACCCAGATGGCTTCACCATAAGCTTTTACAAAGCATTCAAATAGCTGTTATCACCCCTACTGTTAAACGTCTGTAATACAAGATCGGACAGTCACCATTTTCAGCGCAATCATTAAAGGCACATGTAGATGTCATACCTAAGGAAGGGAAGGAATCAATGCCCAATGCTCCAGCTATCGCTCTATCTCTCTCCTCAATGTGGCCCTCAAGCTCTATGCAAAATTGCTTGCAAACAGGCCTAAGAGCCTACTACCAGGAATTGTGCACTTGGATCAGGTGGGCTTCGTTGAGGGGAGAGAAGTGAGGGATAACATTAAAGTGTTAGACCTCATTCATCACGTTACTCACACAGGCCTCCCTTCTGTTCTTCTTTCCACTGATGCTGAAAAAGCCTTTGATATGGTGGATTGGGGGTTTATGTGGGGCACCCTGAAACACCTAAGTATAGGTCTCTTCTGCTTGCAGAGAATAACGGTGTTGTGCCAAAACCCAACTGTGAGAGTTAGAATAAATGGTACACTCTCTGAACCTGTGCACATCTCTAACAGCACCAGACAAGGGTGTCCTTTGTCACCTTTAATTTTTGTTGTGTATTCAGGCATTAGAATGCTCGATTAGGGCTAACCCACACATATCTGGAATTAAGGTAGTTCCAACGGAATAAAAGCTGGAGCTCTTTGCCGATGATGTCCTGGCAAAGTTATCGTTCCTCCGACGCTGTCTCCCTTCCACAGATCACTGAAGAATTTGAGCGGTTTGGCGCCCTTTCTAACTTTAAAATTAACTTTAATAAATCAACCACGGTTACAGACCTGGACCCATAATAGCTGATCTTACAGCCTCGCTCTCCTTCACTTGGCATCCTACCCACCTTATATACCTGGGAACCATCATAACCAGAGACCTCTCCCTATTATTTGAAGTAAACATCATCATCCTTTTAACCAAAGTTAAAACAGAACTCCGGCATTGGACACATCTGCACCTTTCCTGGACTGGTAGAGTCAATGGGGTAGATCCAGACCTAAGTACGCTAGCATTTTTACACGAGCCTATGACATAAAATTGCCTATTTGTATTTACTGCGCATGTACACAGCAGATGCGGGGGCATCCATATGACACTCATAGTTACGCTTTGTAGGCAGAGGGAGGCATTCAAATTGTACAGTATGGGCCGGGTTAGGCCATTACGTACATAAATTCATTACGTACGTCAGTACTTACACTTTGAAAAGTTAAGGTAGGGTTTGGGAAGCGTAAAACAAGCAAAGTATGTAGGAGCGAGGGGAGTGCCTAGAGGAGTGCATAGAAATTATGCTAGCGTAAATACGCTACGCGATGAAATGTAGCAAGCACTTAGGTCTGCATCTGGCCCAATGTCCTAAAAATGAACACCTTACCTAAGATCTTGTACCTCATGCAGACACTTTCGATCTCAAATCCACACAGATGGTTCTGTGAACTACAAAGCTCTCTGTGGAGTACTTTCTTGGGTACTATAGGCCATCCCACTTGAATAGGGTCCTGGAGTAGACTTGTGGAGTTGAATCTAAACAGTGGATTCCAATTAAGGAACTTCATGTCGGGTTTGCTATCGCGCTTCTCCCATGGGTCCCACAACCATCCCTGACCCATCACCCAACCATCTCCTTGACGCTACAATGTTGGCAGAAACTCAGCCTAAACAGCTCCTCCAAATACTCCCCCCCCCCCCCCCCCCCCCCCCCTATTTACCAACAAGACTTTACATCATTTTTAGCAAACAGGGATTTCCTGCCCGGAACTGAACTAAGATCATTTTGCTGGTCATCCAGCATTTGGAGCAGGGACACCTCCATGCCTTCCCAGATCTGCAGTCAGAGTGGAACCTCCCTGACTGAGACTACTGGTGATATATCCAGATTTGTAATTTCATAATGTCCATAGGTACTGCTCACTTCCAAACTTCAGACTCCTTTTGAGCACCTCTGCATAGCACAGCAACACCCTACACATAGTTCATATATTGCCTGCTGCTAGAGCTCAAGCTCCCTGACCTACCTAGATGTACGTAAGCCGGGGAGAGAGACCTTGGAGAGGCCATTGAGGAGAGCATCTGGCCTAAGATCTTCCAGCGCACCATGATAAGTTCAGTGAGTGTCTCGGTGGTAGATGCCCTGCACAAGCTACTATGTAGGTGGTATCGCTGCCCTGACATTTTAAACAGATTACTACCCTTCTATCCTAACCAATGCTGGCGAGGTAGCCAGGGACATGGTGAACCCCTCCATATCTGGGACTGTCCCAGGATTGAACCTTAATGGGAATCTCTTTTCTGAAATTACTATAGTGTCCATACCCACTGGACCCCTTTTCTGGATGTTTAACATTCATGCGTGCGCTGTTTCACAGTACAAACACTCTCTCTTGAGGCACCTCAGCAATGCGGCCAAAGCCCTTATCTCACTACACTTGAAGTCCCCTCATCCACCAACAATCTGAGAATGGTTAATAAAGACCGACTTCTATCTAAATATGGACGACTTGAGCTCAAGCTATAAACAATTCAGGGACACTTGGTTTTATTGGTTGGAATTCAAGTCCACAGACCGCTATACTAAATTAATGTATCCCAACCCAAATGACTTAGACCCTCACCATTAAGTAACAATCAAGACCATTTCTAATCGCTTTCTTTTCCTTAGTTTAGTGCTGAAGCCGCTGGCAATGCATCCTCCAATGTTCTCCCTTCTCCTAAAACCCATTAGAATCTGTTTGTGGTAAAGGCGAGAACTCTCCTTGCGTGAGCCCCTCTTTTCCAGGTAGCAACGCACTTCTCTGGCTCTCTTACCAATTTCCTACCATCTACTTCCTCCCTGTCCACTTTTCAGGCCCTGCCCCCCCTTCCCCATAAAATGTTAAGATGTAATAGCAGGTCTCTAGTTTATTGCTTATCTTCCTATAATGGCTGTTCTTCACTGTGTTTAAATGTGTAAGCTTGGTACAAATGTATGTCGCACTTTGACTCCATAAACAACCTATCTAAATGTAGCATTGTAATTGTTGTTGTACAGTTTTGCGACCTGGATAAAAACAATTTACAAACAAAATACACTGTGTATCTACCTACATTGCCTCTATCACATCCACAGCTATGTTATTACTCACATGCATTGCCTTATTAATTACCTCAAAGACCACTCATATCATTTCTATTGGTGCATAATTTATTCTCAGATTGGCAATAAACTCCATTCTGGCTTTGCTTTAATACTGGTGAGTTCCTAACATAGACATTCATAGTTAAAGCCCATAATAAATATAATGGCCTTAATCCAGATATGAGCGTACAACAGCTGGCATGACATTTCACTGGCGTGACATCCACATCCTATTCTTACCTAATCGCAACTGGAACACAGGGAACTTGCATTCTGAAGGGCCTGTTGAGGGAAGGAAGGGATGGAGGGACTTACAATGCACACTAAGGGTTCTTACTGCAATTAAGAGAGGAAAGTTACTCCTGGGCTAAACCATGTTGATTGCAGGGGAGTCATATTTCATTTGTTGCAAACAATATTAGAGTTGAGTGGTGATGTTTCCCAGCCCAAGTTTAAAAAACAGTGTAATAGTAAAGGTGGTCAGTATCTGTGTGCAGTAAGCAATTCAAAGATATATCCCTGCATGCAAAGAATGCAATTAACTTGACTCCCCCTGCAATCAACATGGTTTTGCCCAGGTGTAACTTTCCTCTCTTAGGGTCGTATTCAGAGATCCGTCGGCGATCGGGCCGCAAAAATACGCAACTAAGTGGCAGGTCAGAGCAGGTTACTCCCACCAGAAAAACCAGTCACTCCCCTCGCAACCTCCGGCCGGACCTAAACTTCCACCTCCATTGATAGGGCATATCTGGCCGCACTCACTTCCGGCCTTATGTGTATTAGTTGCGTATATTACCGGACCTAACTCTGTAAGCGGCGCCCATTTTTCCTCATCTCAATGCCTCCCCCGCCCATTTCTATGCAAATCCTTAGGTCCGTATATTTTTGCAGCACTTAGGGTCGCATTATTCTCCGCCCGATTCACAAGTCCGTCCCTTAGCCATTCCCGACCTTAACTTCAACGTAGATGGTGTATCGCTATTACTACGCATGTGTAGTTGATGCAAAATCGATCCGATCCTAAAAATACACACAGAACTTTCGTTAAAACCGGATCTCTGAATACGGCCCTTCATTTCAAGCACTTACTTATGTCTGGATCCAGCCCTATGTCCAATTTCTTACCTCTGCTTTAATTTTTTATTTTTTTTTAATGCTTAATAATTGTTTCTTGCTATGTCATAAATTATGTATGTATGTACAATTCCAAAGAAATGTAAAAAAAAAAATAATTACACAAAAAATAATGATTTTTTTTATTTTGCTATTATATCAGTGTGTTCACACCAAATAAAGGGCCTGCAAACGTTGTGATATTTTTAACCAGTGTAAATTAAAAATTTAGGACCCTGTTTTTTGCACAACATATTTATCCACATAGGGGAATTGTGCTTGGCTACTATGTTCCCGCACATTACATGATTTCCAGAGGGAACGATGTGTGCGCTTCAGGATCGCATGTAGTCAAACCCACTTTTAGAATCACATCAACTCCACGCTACGTTATCATTTCCATATAGGTCTAAATAAAACCAAATGTCTCTATTTCCAGCCACATAACATACTTTTTTTAAAATAAATTGCAAAAGATACAATTTGCTCTATAATCAAATATGACTCTACTAAATACAACAAAACACATACAGGTCAGATGATGCAATCTACTTAGAATAGAGAATATTTTATAAGATACATAAGAACTTGGAGGTTTACTGGTTTTGTTTTTCTTTTAAATTTTTCATTAACACACAAATATAAAAAAAAAAATGCAGAAACACACCAGATGCTTTCTCTTAATTTCCACTTGTTATGGAGGATTTGAAACACTCATGCCAACCTATTTGATGGTTGGAAATAAATGGACTGAGAACAGAAAACATGGTTGCCAACTTAAACTAACAGTACTGAATAAATTCTCTCTCTCAGACTTCTGCTGGAGAGTAATAAAACATGGCTTGTTTAATACAAGTTAAAGGTACTCAGAATACAAACTTATAACAACTCACACATTACAGGTACTTAAATTCAATAAACATGCCAAAATCTGTCCCAGAAACAGAATATTTGGGGTATTTGTAATTGTAGGGGTCTATACAGCAGTAATGTCTAAGCACAGAACAAACTTTATCATATATATGCACAGGAAGCTGGAAGAGATGTTATTTACACTGAAACACTGAGGGTGTAAAAATCTGCAGAAATCAATTTATTCTACTAAAGTTTATTCCGAAGATTACATTTGTAGTAGTATGTGTAACTTTTATGATAAATAAGTAGAAAATAGAAATGTTTTAATTAGGGTTTTTTTGTTGTATGTAACTTTGTTTTATTTATTTTTTTATATTCTAAATGAACGGACCCAGAAATAGTAAAGTAAAGCTAATATTTTAAAAACAATGGCCCTGATTCACACCTAAGTAGCAGAGGTTCGTAAGTGCCATTAGGCATCTAAAAATGGGGGCGGGGCGAGGGAGGCAACCGAAGAAGTAGGTGTACACACCTACGGATCACACACACAAGTGTGAATCTGGTCCTATGAGTCCACAGGTTCCATAAAGTTGTGATGACAGTGCAATCATTACTTAATTTTGAGATTTCAGCCAGATCGTTTAGTATCACCGGTTCTAAGGTCCACACACAAAAACCTCATTTATCTACATGGATCAGGACCAAAGGATACAGTCAGGTGCATAAATATTGAGACATCGACACAATTCTCATATTTTGGGCTCTATACACCACCACAATGGATTTGAAATGAAATAAACAAAATGTGCTTTAACTGCAGACTTTGATTGTATTTACATCCAAATCAGGTGAACGGTGCAGGAATTACAACGGTTTCTATATGTGCCTCATACTCTTTAAGGGTCTAAGCAGAGAGATAGCAAAAACATTAGGTGTAGCCAAATCAACTGTTTGGAACATTCTTAAAAAGAAAGAACGCACCAGAGAGCTCAGCAACACCAAAAGACCCAGAAGACCACGGAAAACAACTGTGGTGGATGACAGAAGAATTGTTTCCCTGGTGAAGAAAAACCCCTTCACAACAGTTGGCCAAATCAAGAACACTCTCCAAGAGGTAGGTGTAAATGTGTCAAAGTCAACAATCAAGAGAAGATTTCACAAGAGTGAATATAGAGGGTTCACCACAAGATGTAAACCATTGGTGAGCCACAAAAACAGGAAGACCAGATTAGAGTTTGCCAAACAACATCTAAAAAAGCCATTACAGTTCTGGAACAACATCCTATGGACAGATGAGACAAAGATCAACTTGTACCAGAGTGATGGGAAGAGAAGAGTATGAAGAAGGAAAGGAACTGCTCATGATCCAAAACATACCACCTCATCAGTGAAGCATGGTGGTGGTAGTGTCATGGCGTGGGCATGTATGGCTGCCAATGGAACTGGTTCCCTTGTATTTATTGATGATGTGACTGCTGACAAAAGCAGCAGGAGAAATTCTGAAGTGTTTCAGGCAATATTATCTGCTCATATGCAGTCAAATGCTTCAAAACTCATTGGACAGCACTTCACAGTGCAGATGGACAATGACCCGAAGCATACTGCAAAAGCAACCAAAGAGTTTTTTAAGGCTAAAAAGTGGAATGTTATGCAATGGCCAAGTCAATCACCTGACCTGAATCCGATTGAGCATGCATTTCA
>WWET01000346.1:351033-374613 GCA_011038615.1 Limnodynastes dumerilii
TACTGGCTGGTTGCAAGATAGTAGTTTCACATAACCTCAGGTCATCAGTACTGCACTACTTCCAGCATCTAAAGAATACAGGCATCAGATGATGACACTGTCCTGCTGCAGAGCACAGAGCTGCGAAGCCACAGGGAAAGGAAGACACTGGAAAGCAAGTCAAGCAAAAGAAAGGATGCAGATATTGGGGGTTAGAGATTCACAGGGAGTAAGAGACACGGATGGCGAGAGCGGGGGTTAAGGATACACATTGGGAAAGAAAATGGGAGTTGAAATAACACAGTTGGGCATGAAAGTGGGGGTTGGATACACAGGGAGAGAGAGAGCATGGAGGTTGACAGAAGGGGCGCATAATAGTCACTGGGGATTGGAAGTCTTGATGGTGAGTGTAAATGGTGAACTTGATTTTCAAATTGATAAAAATAAACATAATTTAGTAACAAAAAAGGGCAAAATATTTAAAACTTAAGCTAAATAATGCATAAAAGAAAAAGTCTATTAAAAAAATGTTTAAACAATTGTTAAAATATGAACATATCTATATGAGATGCTATGAGTTTATAATTTTTGTTTAATGTAAACAAACATAATACCAGAAGAATTTGATAAATGTTCCTTAATTAGTTCCTTAGTTACTCTAACATTTATTACATTTTACATATTACATTTATTTCTAGAAAGTGTATTTATCGAATAACCTTATAAACTCATAGCATCTCATGTATATTTATATGAACAGTCTGGTCATATTTTAAATACACTTCTCTCTTAATTCTCTATTTCCCACTTTTAATTATTTTGCTCTTTTCAGGCTGCTAAACTAAATGAATAAGAATAGAGCTAATGCCTTTAGGTTATATAGGAAATAAGTGCACCAAAACTAACCTTTTTATTGCCCTGTGTTTATACGAAGGCCAATTTCAAATGACTCATTACAAACATTTATTTTTACTTTAACCACATGAAACAGTGGAAATGTAGATACATTTATGCTATGAGTTTGATATTGTAAATAAAAAGTGTAATTAAAAATTTTCTCTACTATTGACAATACATTCAGTGATATATGGGATTAACGATTTACTTAATTAACATTAGTACAAATGCATCATACATTTACCAATTAGCTACACAGATATCGCTGGCATGGGACAACGCACATTCAGGACACAAAAGGCTGAACCAGCCACAATATTATTTTCAGAACTTGAACTATATTGGCCATAATGGTTACACCTTCTGTAAAAAGTTTCTAGAATTGGAAAGATTATTAAAACGTATATTGCCCATAGCACAATTTCCAACATCTAAAAATCAAGCACCTGCTTGGCACTAAATCCTACATGACTTTCCCTCAAACTCATGCATCGCATTGTCACTAACAGACATCATACATTGTCAACACTTGAAAGCCAAATTAACGAACTAGACAACACTCCATCATCATTTCAAAATGATACAGACTCCATACAACGTGAAAGAATAACAAAGGACAAATTACAAAAACTGAGAAACAAAATAATAGAAATCAAAAAGAATAAAACATTGATAAGAAAAATAGGATAAATAAAAAGGACACAAAAAACTAAACCAGACAAGCCATCAGATACAAAGGGCCTCATTTACTAAAGTCGATGGGGTCCAAATCGCCCAAACTCCCGGGACTTTGCAGGCGATTTTGCAATTGCCGTATTCACTAAGGCAAAGACCCGGGACTTGAGCCTTTGGCCAAATCCCAAGGCAAACAAATCAAAGAAAGCACAGCAATTTATCCCTTGCTAAAGCAATGCTTATCGACGGTTATTAAAAATCGCCTAAGAAAACAACCCCTTAGTGAATACCATGGTTTTGGAAAAAAATCGCTGCAAAATCGTGGCCTTAGTAAATAAGGTTCAAAGAGTGATAAAATAAGTAGCTACACTACTACAGATAACCTTGACATTTCATTCACTCACTTAGTGACTTACAATTCAGAAGAAGAAGCAGACTATACCAGCAAGGTTCTAGAGTCCTTTGAACAAGGCTGGTTAGATCTCAACTTCACAGAATGATCCAATCAGACCCTATTGAAAACCAAGATAATTACCAATACACAGAATATGGAAATATGGACACAATTCTCAAAGCATCAACACTGTAGATAAAACACAACACACAATCACAATCAGAATATACACCCAAGGCTATAGCAATACCCACAGAACATTTCCACAAGCACAAATAGATGAGAAACCGAATGTGCCATTTTTTAAGAAACAAAACTGGCCAAACACCACCTCCATGACACAATACAAAACCCCAACCCAAAAAATAAACTTAGAAAAACTAAGGAAAACCCGGTCACATCACATATAGACACAAATCACAAATCATATCACATATAGACATTCAAATATCTTGTTACATAAAACATGGACTGAAAATACATATACACCTCAAACCCACAAAACCTCAGCTGCAGTTCTGCTCTTAATGAATTGCAAGACAATAGAAACATAGGGCTGGACTTAAGAAGGAGCTTGAAATTAAGAGAGGAAAGTTATTCCTGGGCAAAACCATGTTGATTTCAGGGAGAGTCAAGTTAATTGTATTCTTTGCATGCAGGGATAGAGCTTTGAATTGCTTACTGCACACAGATACTGACCAGCTTTACTATCACACTGTTATTTAGACTCAACTCTATTACTGTTTGAAAAAGATGAAAGAGGTTTAGCCCAGGTGTAACTTTCCAAGCTCCTTCTTGAGTCTGGATCCAGTCCATAGTAATAAAAACAGCCAACAAAGGAGGAGGTATAGTAATCACAAACATATGAACAAAGAAGCTCTCATATATTAGGAGACATGGGCATGTACATCAGGGTAAAAACAGAACTACAACAAACTTCAGCAAGAAACACATCTATACCTTCATACCTTAGGAACACTACGCAAATCCTTCAATTACTGACAGACATACGCCGAGACAGCGACATTTGGCTGGTCAACAGCGATTCACCTCATTGCCACTATTATAGACCACTCACAAGGTCTAGAGAGCATCCAACTTCACAGAAAAATCATCTTAAGCATAGAATCATAGAATATGGGACCGGATCCAGACTTGCAAAGTGCGTAAATGTGGTGTTTTGACTGGAGGTCACATGCAGCCCCCAGATATTGGGCCTGATTCAGAGATGCGATTTCCACGGCACTTAGGTGCGTATATTTAAGATCCTAGAAAATCTTTAAGATCTTAAGGATTTGCATGGAAATGGGCGGGGGGAGGCAGGGAAATGAGGGAAAGTGGGCGAGGACTGACACTTAGGATCTTAAATGAACGCTCCCACGTCACTTAAGATCCCAAATGACAGCGTATAGTTAAGGCAAGTCAATGGTGGTCTAAGTTTAAGATCCACCGCTGTTTGCAAGGGGAGTGTCTGTTTATGCAGTGGGCTGAAACCTGCTAAGATCTTAGCAAAGGTGCGTATATTTGCGATCTTTTCGCAATCGCATCTCTGAATCAGCCCCATTATGTGCATTTTACGCACGTAACTTCTACCGTACAGAACTCAATAAGGGGCTGTGCTTCCCCTCCACCCGCAAAGGTGGAGCATGTAAATTGTACAGTGTGGGATGGGTTTCCCACATTAGTTCGGATCAGCGGTCGTACGGACGACTTATCCGCACATTTCAGTTAGGGCAGGCTTTACGCAGCGTAACTGCCATAAAGTCTGCATGAAAAAAGGGAGTGACAGGAGGCGTTCACTCCCTCTTTCATGCGTAATGCCAGACCCCAGCACCTACGGAAAGCGTGCGTGGGTGTGGATTCAGTCCATAGAAACTAAAGCAAGAAAGTTTTACTTACTATAAAATGTTTTGTAACTTTATCAATCTGACAGATGTATAATTCTCAACTAAATATTGTACAAGGAATTTCCATTATGCCTCAGTCTCCATCCTCAAGCAGCGTGAACCGCAAGGTTAGTCAGTAATTTATTCCCACATTCGCTTTCAAATATGTAATACTCATTAGAGCACAATTAGTTCTTGCTAATTCTTTTTCAAATGAAAATGCCAATATTCTGCTAATATGGAGAAAGAGGGAAAGGCAAGAAACCCTATTTGCATGTCTGCACAACAGGATCTAATCATTTGCAATTCAAACGCTAGGAGATACAATACATAAAGTGGAAAAGGTCATTCTGTGCAGCTGTATAGCCAACTTAATAGGGGGAGACTGAACAAGTCTGATTTTTAGAATTTTACAGCATTTTTTATGGAGACGAATATGCGAACTAGAAACTCTGCACTTACTGCAGCAACTCATATCACTAATATGTTTTGTTATGATGCCCTGACCATTCTATATAAAACTACGGGTCTCTGATCTCAAATTAAAAAACAACTTGGAAAGCAATATCCAAAATGGCATGTGACATTCAATTGGCATACATTTGAGAATCTTTCTGGCAGCTTTTTATCCAACCAATTATGAAGTTAATAATGATCAAGAACACTTTAATACAACATTGCCCTGACTAGCAATCCACATTTTGGGTAGCTAAAATAAATATATTGCATTAACCTGACAAAGTAAGTCTATCGGAAATATAGACCTGACTACTTCTGCGGTGGTTGCAAGGGGTGTGCTAAAGATGATGCCCATGCCACAATAGAGAAGTCCCTGTGAAATCCAGTAGGCACATGCACCAGTTTCATGTTGAGACCTTAGATCTGCATCTTGAAGACTTTTATGTTACATAGCAGCAGGTGGGACTTTCTGGATGACAGTAAACTTTGAGAGTGTCACATGCAATTTGTGCCAGAGAAATGAGTAGAAGTCAAGACCTAAAAATCACCATCCGTGCAGATTAAATTATCCCTCCCTGCGGTAGAAAAACACAAGGAGACTCTGTGTCGGAGAACATCTGGGACCACTAGCTGGAGAATACACTAAGACATGTTCAGGAATTACTTAGTCTCAATGAAAATTTTCAGTGGCACAAGCCCTGGTCTGTTGTATACTGTTGTGTGGGGGTGGGGAGTAGAATATAATCCTATTTCATTTACTTTCTCTATCATTTTACAATCATAAAATATGTAAATATGTAAGGTCCACTTCTTGCATATGCCATACAGCCCCCTACATATTTTATTAGATACGCATGCACAGTAATGTATAGATAGACAGACAGAATGAGAACCTAGGTTACCTTCTTACAATCCTGCCTATCCGCACCGCATACAACTAGACAGTCCAGGCAACAGAAATCTTAGGGCCCGGTACACTCCACCTTTTGGGGGCCCCATCCCTCCTCAATAGTATCTGCAGCAGTGGATTGCAGGGGTCCTTCTGAACCTAAGGGTCCATCACAGCTGTCCCTCTTGTACACCCCTATTGCTGGGCCTGAGACAGGGATCCATGTTGGTACTGGTACTGGTTTACAATCCCTAAACATTAGCAAGAGCATTGTGCAGTGATGTGAGGATCTTGTCAGGAGAGGTATTACTGTGGTGTCAAATAAATAATAAAAAAACAGAGTTCTGAAATATAACTTAGAAAACATTTTCACACTGACGTATAACTGAATCTATTATTTCTTTGTTTAAAGTGTATTTAGCTGTACTTCTATTTTCCTGGGACAGAATAATACAGACTTTAAGCAGAAAGTAAAAGACAACTTATGGTAAAGATGACAAAAAGCACAAATATTATAATATGTGATTATATATTTATTAATGTAACTCTCTTAACAAAAAAAATCCATTCCAACCCTATCCATGAAAGGCCATTTTGTTTTTCAAGAAGGATACACACCTCAAGGCTACATCTGAGGTGAAAAAAGCATGTCATTTACATTCCAGATCAATGTACAGCCTGCACAGATTACCACACAACTACCTGACAAATCCATAACCCATTATGTGAACACCAACTGAAAAGCTTTACCGCTATAGAAATATAAAATCCATTGACCAGATAATGCATTCTCTTTCCATGCTATTGACTAAATGGCTCACTCACGGTCTATGAACAAATCACTAAAGTGTTGGGATATATTTTTAAACTCTGGTATGCTATAGATATATATGTGTGTGTGTATGTATGTATGTATGTGTGTGTGTATGTATGTAATGAAAAGGAATGATAGATTATTTGGAGTCTAATAAAAATAAAAGGAAGGATACCAGATAGAAATAGGCACTACTGTATGATTAGAAATGAAAACCAAACACGCAATTCTAGTGGACTGGATCCAGAGTTTCAGTATGGACTGGGATCCTTCGCATTGCTTGTCACTGGGTTGCATTTCTATTAGCGGGGGGCAGACGCAAGCGCTAGTGGGAGGCAGAAGTATGTTAATAGTGCAGTAGTGGAGTGCTCCACACACGCCAGATTACCAATTCATCCTCACTTTAAATAGAGAAGGATCTGAAATTTTAAGGTAGGAGTCAGGAATTGAAATGTTTTAGTTCCAGAGTGGAAAGAGGCTTGTAATATTATTCCACAAAAAAATAAACCAGTAACGGCTATATGGGGGAGGTTGGCATAGCTATTATTAAAATAGCTTATATTATAATGAATATTATATGATAATATATATTTAAGGTGCAACATTCTAACCCACTGGGTTGCTTGACATAACACAGTGCATAATACATTAGCATAGAGGCTAATCAGGTGAACGCCATCTGGTCACATCTTAAAACCCCCAGAGAAAAGACAAGTGTATAGGAGTTACCCAATCAATCACATTTGTGGGCCTTGTAATAAAGAAAATGGCAGAGGCTGAAGCCAATACTTGGATGTAACTGACTTTACAGGTAGAGGAATTGAACATTTGGAGTAAAAACAGACTATATACAGCTTGAGGGACAGAGTGTGTGATAGACAACTGGGTATCACAAATTCTACTATAAGGTGAACATTTTCTGGAGATTGGAGTGTTTATACACCTCTTAAATATGCCATTATGCTTATTAAGAGTTAAATTATGCAAAGTAAATGATTCTTTCCTGAATGTTCTACTTAATTTAGGCATCGTATTTATCACTGGATTCCACTCATTTACTTTATAGATGTAACATGCATCAAATGTGTTTTTAATACTGAGCCACCATGAACCCCATCTAAGTGGATGTAAATGTCAGTTGCTTGCAGGAAACCATGTGGAATAGAGTAGAACTGAGGATAATTGGCAGTTATCTCCACTCACATCAAAGATGCTGCAATATTTAATAAAATCTAAAAAAAAATAATGCTGAAAAGTGCCCTCTCCATAAACCAGCAGCGTGGGCTGGATATTCATCATTATTCACATGCTATCTTCAGTTGAGATTGAAGACAGGTACAGGCAAAAATGGCTTAACATTCTTTATGTCCAGGAAGATGATAATGGCCAATGCACAGCTTTGGAAGACCATTAAGGTAGCATTTATAACCTTGCGTTCACTTCACTAAAGGTATGAAAATGTAGCTTTTGCATTGTGCTGACAGCCTCCATAAATTGAAACTCTACTTTTTCTAAAAATCACTTGATTTATTTGCTTAATTTTATTTTATTTTATTTTACAGTAATTACGGGCCGTATGCAGAGCTCCGGCCGCATTGCAAATGCGGCCAGAGTTTTCCGATATGTTCTACTGCGCATGCGCAGTAATTCTGTAACGTAACCTACGTTACTTGTTGCAACGTAGATTGCGTATACGCGGTCTTAAAGCTCTGCATATGGCCCTACATGTATAACTATGGGTTTTATATACTAAATTAGTCATTACTTACCTAAGTCTCACTTCTCCTGTCTGTCAATTCCAACCGCCATATTTACTAATACTCACCCCTCTGGCGAGGTCCTTTGATGACTTTCGGTGACATTGATTGGTCTCTGAAGTTTTGTGACTTCTACTTCAGAGCAGTCTGGTTGGTCGAGTACGAGACTCTCAGAGCGGAGTGAGAAACTCTGTTCCAACAGTTTGTAAATATTACAAGGATACAGCCTGCGTAGACAAGAACGGGCCGGCGGGCACACGCAGATTTCCATTGCGATCCATGCTGTGCAGATACGATTCATTTCATTTTCATGCGATAATGGTCGTTTGCAAGTGAAAATTGTCATTATCGCATCAAAATGAAGTCATCTGGGCTTTGTAAATAGAGCCCTATATATTTTGCATATTTGCGCTGTTAACTCACAGAGAGTACTCACACAAAGGACTAATACTTCCCCTGCAAGCTTGGGGACCGGATCCAGACTTTCACTGGAACGCTGAGTCCAGTGGAACCGCTGCGACGGCTGTCATACGAATTAATGACAGCAGAGAGTTGCTTTTCGGATGTCTCTATTTCGAATGACAGCCGTGGTAGAATTTTGGGTGAGTACGCGATTCACATACTTACTCATTCACTTTCGGAAGCGTCGCCGCCAGACAACCGGAGAGGTGAGTAATCCTCTCCGGGGACTTAGGGTTAGGCTGCGAGGGGGGGAAGAGACTTAGTGTTAGGCTGCTGGGGGGGCTTTGTGTTAGGGTTAGAGAGTGGGTTGGGGATAGCATAATTATTTACCTTTCGGTGCTCCGGGGATCGATTGCTATTCCTCATCGAGGCATAAGCAATTGATATTTCAGCTGGTTCAGAACTGGCTGGGAGCGAACGGTCCTATCAAAATAGGGCCGTTCGCAATGCGGACCCACACTCCTTACAATACCAGGACATTGAGATTTGTGCGCCATCTCCACATAAAATGGGGGCAACTTATGAATCTGGATAGAAGGCAAGGCCCTAATCATGTCCTCACTGTATAATGAAACAGATCCCCACCACAAAACATGTACAATTTGCACAATACTTTCCATAACATCCAGTTATGTGGTTGGAAAACTTCCAGCACAGAAGATCCAGTTTATTATGCTTAACTGTTGTGTGAGCCTACACAAAAGTCCACACTGTATACATCCAGAGACATAGTTCAATGTTTGGATCAGAAAACATTTTGGATCAGAAACATAAGGTGAAATGTAGGGTGCGTTCTTTTTGCAGTTAATTCTAAATTAGGTTCAAAATATATACAACATACATAAAAGGTGCCTTCATTGTTATATTAGTATCAGAAATAACTAAGAAAGCCTACACCTATCACAATGGTTAATGAAATTCATTCCAAACTGACCACTGATCGGGAAAGTAGAGTTTGTGATTTGGGGGGCTGATTCAGAGTTGCACTTCCACCTTTTTTTTAGAAGCAAGTGTAGACCTGAGCAATACCATGTTGAATTGCAAGGGGAGGCAGCTGTAAATTGTAAAACCAGAAATAAAATTAGGAGGTGAAGTTTCTTAGCTCAACTCTATTTTATAGAATAAACATAAAACTATGCAGTATTTTAGTTCTATGTGTAAAAGTAATGTATTTTCCCTGCATGCAAAATTTTTTCAATTAATTAACACCCCTTACTTTGAAAAATGGTTTAGCCGAGCTGTACACTTCCACCTAAAAAAAAAGGTGTGAGTGGATCTCTGAATCAGCCACTTGCTTTTGCTTTGATAAGTATCATGTGGCTCGCGAGTAAAGTGAAGCAAATAATCAGATGTATGCTTACATTAGTCTAACTAGCACTAAAAATATGAAATCTAATTGTTAATTAGTTGATAGGGATTGATAATTGTTTATTTGTTTGTTAAATAACAGATTCTACGCTTTGTCAAGGAAAGATGCAATGCTATATTCACAGTTTTCTTAGAAACTATATAAACCTGGTTTGCTTTCATAGGTATAGATTTGTGCTTTTGAATTCCACCATCTCTTCCAGTTGTTGGTGCACAGGTTTTTAAATGTGTTTTTTTTTTGTTTAATATATTTACCAGACTGAAGTCTAAACACACCACAGTTTTTTTTAAATGATAATCGTTCAAAACACCAGAGAAAGGAGTGTTTTGAACGATATCGTGCAAGTGTGTACGCTGATCATGCCTGATCGTTGTAAAATACACAAAATCA
Organism: Limnodynastes dumerilii; assembly: GCA_011038615.1. Lineage (NCBI taxonomy): Eukaryota > Metazoa > Chordata > Amphibia > Anura > Limnodynastidae > Limnodynastes > Limnodynastes dumerilii. Next base: position 361,005 of record WWET01000346.1, read on the forward strand.
TTTGATCGCATCTTTTAAAAAGCTTAATTTAAACGATCAAGCCATTCAAAACTGAAGACCCAATCGATAATCGTGTGTCGTGTGTATGCAGCCTGATTGGCAATTAAAATGTTCTATATTGTTGTTCATCGCTTAAAAATATGTAGTGTGTATGGGGCTTTAGGGCAAAATTTACTAAGCTGTGGGAAAAGAATAGTGGAGATGTTGGCCAAAGCAACCAATCAAATTCTAGCTCTTACCTTCCTATTACGTACTAGAAAATGTCAGCTAGTTTGGTTGCTATGGGCAACATCTCCATTTTTCCTTTCCTGTAGCTTAGTAAATCTGGCCCTAAGAATTCTAGACCACTGAATAACTATACACACCTTGTTATATATAAAGTGGCCAAGCATAATTCTTAGGAATAATATTTCCTGACAAGAGAAAGTACTTAAATCATGATTGAACCAGGTGCCAGTTTTTGGGATATTTGGCTGTTTGCTATATTACTACCACACATTGCCAGTGTGCTGTTTACATAATAACATCTGCTGGGTTCTTCTTATTTTTTATATTTGTTTCTTGTATTTTTAATACCTTTGCCATTATGAGGCATGTTAAGTCACAGAATACTGCCTAATGGTGCAATTAGAATGTTAAGCAGAAGCAGTTGCAAAGGTTGCACTGCAAATAGTAATACATCTTAATGACAACATAATATGGAAAATGACTGCATTCAGAATAAATGAATATTTTGGACTAATGACCAAGATGAAGGTCTGCATAAGCACTACACTGAACATAACTCCTACTTTAGATTTATTATTGACTTTTCTCTTAATTGCAGAGCTCAATAAAGTAGGCTGAATCCAATCTCCTTTAATATCCAGAGGAGTGTGTAGAGACATACTGTAGGGAGGGGCTGATCAGCTATACTGCAGTCCTGGATTCTCAGTAGGAAGGCACAGAAGGACTAATATATTGGCTTATTTAAACAACTGAAGACCCGCATACTAAATGCAGAGGCCGTTCTACTAACAAGCATCTCCCATCTCTGCTGATGTGTGGGAGTATCAATTGCAGACAATACTCCTACACAATCACATCCCTGAAACCCCTTTATATGGCTTTACATGTATTCCTATTTACAAAGTCATCTACTAATAAACTAGTCATGTAAATTGTTCTTAGAGATAAACAGGGGCAATTACCTCTTTTAACATGGCAGCAATCCAAGAAGACGAGCAGTTAACACAAATTATTTATCACATATCTGTATTGTCGCAATTTAGTGTCAGCACAGGGGCAGCATTAGCTTGTTCAGCAATGCACTGCAGGCCCCAATGATTTTACTCTTCTATTGCAACCACACATCAAGCAAGGAAATGATGAGAAACAATGTAATATTATAATGATATGTGATGATGCGGCGCCAGCTGTTTAGACTGAAATCTAATGTCTCCTGAGAGTAGATGCCAGCATTATATATTCAGAAAGGCTGTCAATAAAAATGAAGAGAAAAACATCTATGTGCAGGATCCCTGCCAGCAGCAAATTCTCACTACCTGGAGATATACAGCCTTTCCCCCTGATAATGGAAATCATGTAACAGCTATAGCACAACTAAATACCAAACCGGACAAATGGGACAGACAGATTGGTACAGGTTTGTAGGAGGTATATGCTGAGGAATTGTGTCTTATCCAACTTGCTGTTTAACCTCTATTGGATTCTTCTACTAACAAACAGTTTTTTCCCCTTGTTATCTCATTAGAGATGTTTACTGTACTGAATGTTAGTTTTACTCATTAACTCCTCTACAGAGAAGGAGGTCAGCAGTGTTCTACAAACCAGGTCTCCTCAACGGCCACTGGCCAAAGTGTTATTTATGCTTCTTCACCATATTATCTGTGTTGTATTGTATATATATCATTTCTGATTGACCAAATAATAGATTTTAGATTAGATTACAAACATGTATGTTATATTGTAGGTGAAACACAAATTATTATTATTACTAATATTGATAGCTTTTACATTTTCAAAACAACCCTGCCAATAAAAGAAAGTTATAACAATGACTGTTTTATTTTACATTTGTCTCTATTTAGAACCAGAACACAGTACAAATATTACACCATACTCCTGACCAGTTTCCCACATGCATCCTTTGTGGTATACTGGTCACTTTCTATGGCTGCAATGGCTCCCCACCCTATGTCCCAGTATCATTTTTTAGCTTGTGCCCTTCACTTTCTCTCAGCTGTGTGCATCACAGATTTCCATGTCGCTGTCCATGAACTTACATCATACACCAGACAATCATTTTTCTTTCTATCCCACTATCCTGTAACAGGAGTATGCTTATGTGGAACAATTCCATTCTAAATCAAAGCAGGTATTGATACTTCTATAACTTCTAACTTTCATGAATTGCACTAATGAAACAAGGTTGTTTATTCAATGTTTCTTGAATAAACAAAAATGATTATGTATCTTTTCCAGCTGTGATTTTTACTGGCTTGAGCAGGATGACCCTTAACTATACACATGGTGGTTTCATTGTTTTACATCATTTCATTCTGTTCAGTCTGCCATATAAAGAATAGACTTCAAAAGCTTGCAAACCATTATCATATCAGCTTCTGCTTTATGTTGACAACACCCATCTGTACCACACCACAAGTTCATGTTTTCAACACACTCCTTTACCGCAACCAACAGATTTATTTTATTTTTTTTATCTTTTCTTTAGCATACTATACTCAACATATCCCTATTTTATGTATTTGTTTTTAAAATAAGTGCACTCTCTAATGCTATTTCTAGTTTTCATATCTGTGCCTATACTCTTCCCATGATCTTCACAGATATCTTTATTTTGAGCAATTATCTGTCCAATGACATATAAAAAATAGTCCATACTAAAGCAATTCAGCCAGTTCCGTAGTTCCTGTTTTCTAATCATATATCCAAATACATTCCTTATATTTATAGATGCTCCTTTTGTTATACTGTATCTAGCAAGCATTTCAGACTGATAAAGTACTATACCCCTCCATCACAACCTTGCACCACAAACTCTTCTGTTTTGAAGCAAAATTGAAGCACATTAGTTGTTATATGCTCTATATGCTCTCATCCATTGAACACTATACACTTTTGTAGCATTAATATTGCACATCCACATTAGCACTATACAGAATCTCTATATATCCCATGCAATACTTGATCAAAATATTTTAATGACATAATAAGACTGCATAGTACGGTCTACAACATGCTTTCCCTCACTCATAACTATCTCCCCATTGTTTCTTACCTCACTTACCCTTTTCCATCTCCTCAGAATAACACCTATATATTGTGTACACATCCATCTATAGTGTATTGTAGCCACACATTGCACTAAGCTACAGTTCTGTCATTATCCCTAGTAATGGACCTAGTATATGATAGTCTTGTGCCTCTGTCTGTCCAATCTACCTAACAGGAGCCCTGACTCTCCCCTCTCCTTCATGTCCGCAATTACCTCCATTTAACCTGCCCCCTCCACCAAAACAACCCCAAGCCCTGAGCACAGGCTGAACTCACGTCTCTGAAGCGGTTCCAGTGCTTGATCTTGCCGCTGTATTGATTGATGGAGGACAGCCATTGCTCATCCTCCATAAAATTGCCGGTGTTCTCCAGCTCCTTCCCCCCGTCTCCCTGGGTCCAGGCGATGGGGAGCAGCAGGGGCAGAAGGAAGAGGCAGGTGCCTGCCGCCGGCTTTCTCATCCTGGCTGCGGATGAACGTCTCGGGCAACCTGGGTCCTGGTTTGATCGACTGATGGAAGGGATGTGAGCTGAGGCTGCGCTGCCTTGAAAAGAGCCCCAGAGCAGGCGGCAGTGGCAGAGACTGGAGAGGGGAGAGCAGAGAGCCTGCGCCACAGCATCCGAGGAAGGAGGGGGTGCTGACACCACACCTGCTCCTACATGACAGCATGTCAGAGAGAAAGGTGCTTTACATTGTTGTAACAACACCAGGCAGCTTATTATAGGATTACTATGTATGTACAGGATTAGCTGACCTTAACTTTCCCATTATCATATTATTATACCATTTATGTATCTGAGGGGTACTGTTAGCTTCATCTCTCATAGAGTACACCATTACTTAGTGACTGGTTCAGGTACCTAACTCCATTACTTCTGTGACTGGTTCAGATACCTATCCCCATTACTTCTGTGACTGGTTCAGGTACCTATCCCCATTACTTATGTGACTGGTTCAGGTACCTATCCCCATTACTTCTGTGACTGGTTCAGATACCTATCCCCATTACTTATGTGACTGGTTCAGATACCTATCCCCATTACTTATGTGACTGGTTCAGGTACCTATCCCCATTACTTATGTGACTGGTTCAGATACCTATCTCCATTACTGATGTGACTAGTTCAGTTCAGGTACCTATCCCCATTACTTATGTGACTGGTTAAGGTTCCTATATCCCCATTACTTATGTGACTGGTTCAGGTACTTAAATCCTTATTACTTATGTGACTTGTTCAACTTGATGGTTCAGGTTCAACTTAATGGTTCAGATACCTATTCCCATTACTTATGTGACTAGTTCAGGTACCTATCCCCATTAATTTTGTGACTGGTTCAGAAACCTATCCCCATTACTTTTGTGACTAGTTCAAGTACCTATCCCCATTACTTTTGTGACTAGTTCAAGTACCTATCCCCATTACTTTTGTGACTAGTTCAAGTACCTATCCCCATTACTTATGTGACTAGTTCAGGTACCTATCCCCATTATTTATGTGACTAGTTCAGGTACCTATCCCCATTACTTATGTGACTAGTTCAGGTACCTATCCCCATTATTTATGTGACTGGTTCAGGTACCTATCCCCATTACTTATGTGACTAGTTCAGGTACCTTTCCTATCTCCGTTATTTATGTGACTTGTTCAGGTACCTATCCCCAGCACTACCTCATACTACCAGTCCTAGCACAGGAAAACTTAACACATTTAGGGCCATATGCAGAACTCCGGCCGCACGTTACTTCTATCAACGTAGATTACGTTACAAAATTACTGCGCATGCGCAGTAACACATTGCTGAAAACTCTTATTTATGTGACTAGTTCAGGTACCTATCCCCATTATTTATGTGACTGGTTCAGGTACCTATCCACATTACTTATGTGACTGGTTCGGGTACTTATCCCCATTATTTATGTGACTAGTTCAGGTACCTGTCCTATCCCCATTATTTATGTGACTGGTTCAGGTACCTATCCCCAGCACTACCTCATATTACCAGTCCTAGCACAGGAAAACTTAACACATTTAGGGCCGTATGCAGAACTCCGGCCGCACGTTACTTCTTGCAACGTAGATTGCTTAAAGACCACGTATACTCAATCTACGTTGCAAAAAGTAACGTAGATTACGTTACAAAATTACTGCGCATGCGCAGTAACACATTGCTGAAAACTCTGGCCTCAAAGGTGAGCAGCTGATCTTCAGAATAGACTGTCTGCTCTAAGGACCGCATCTCCCGCTCAAATCCTCCGTTAGCAACCCGGGTAAACAGAGGTTTTACCGTCATCATCGCGGTAAGAGTATCGGTCTCATATACAGTGAGCTGTCTTAATCTGGAACTTGCACAACTCTATTTAAACACTTATGGAACTTTAACTCCAAAGCAATGGAATCCACAATATAGAGTGATGTCTTTCTGACCACTCACGGGAACACCACATGCGCAGGAACTTTTATATAAAGACTGTATCTGTGCCCTCTCACAGAACAATTAACAGTGTGTTCCAACGGTAACCACACCAATAGGACAGAAACACTGATACTTTCTCACATGCAAAAACTGTATGTTTTATTCAATCAAACCTAATAAAATTGTGTTTGTTTTTCACCTAAACCCTGCTCTTTTTCTCTCTGTGAAGCGCTGAGGAGTTAGAAATCTACATTTCTTTGCATTATTAATACGGCTTAGGTGGAGCCAGTATCTATCTTTCTCCATAGCTGCTACAAAAAGTGCCCTCTACATACAAAATCCTCTCTTCATTTACGACCTTCTACCAGCTGTTAATTCTTGTCTATTACTATATATTATATTTCAATCATTAATAAATGTCCAAATTCTTTAGTTTTAGTTTATTTGAATATATTTTTCTACATTACACCTCAGAAATACATAGCGGATTTGCATGTTGGCTTATGTACTCCATGGGTTTCCCCCACAATTTAGTTATATTTTGTGATTAAAAGCAAGCATGTGCAAAATTTATTGTGGATATATTCACAGTCATCTTAACACCATCTTTTTTTTGTTTAACGTGCAAGCACATTGTAATCTTTATTATCATCATAAGACATAATCATCATTATGTTACCAGGAGTTGAGCAGGTAGAAACTACATTAAGTAGTTGCAATTATTTTAAATCTAGTGCAAGTTGCTTACACATACACACATCAGTCATTATATATTTAATATTATAATTTCCACAAGGGCAATGTCTGAAGGTTACTCACTATCAAAATTTAGTGCTGTAAATTACTTGGCTTGCAACCCTCAAAAATATACATGGTGCAGTTTAGTGCTTTAATAATGTTTTCTTCTCACTAGACCCGATACTTCTGGCCCTGGGTAATTTGCATGAACCCCATACCTGTTTTTAAATTTGTTGATACTCAGAAAATCTGCACAATAGAAACAAAATGCATTTCATGCATACATGGTCTATGAATGGAACAGTGTTCAGTTTGCCTTTTAAACTGGGACATTATCATTGAGCGAGACATTTGGGGAACATTACGTACATCCTCAATTCCAGCCGACAGGGGATTTACGCACATCATTTGTGTAAGTCTCCTGTCTGGGAACATCTAAAGTTCCGTACGTCAGTACTTATGAAGAAGGGGCAGACCATTCATTCACTCACGATGGCTCTATCCCCACCATATAGGCGTGGATAGCCATTTAAATGAAGGGTTCCTGGGCGGGGGAAGCCCCGTTACGACTAGGCCGCAGACCTAGTCGTAAAAGTTAAGGTAGGAATCTGGACATGTAGGTGTCCAGATTTCCTACAGACAGAGGGGAGTGTAGGGGGCATGCACTCCCTGCTAGGGCTGTGTAACTACGGACCCTTGCATACATGTAAAGCGTGCAGGTGGCTGGATATACCCCATAGACTTTACATATGTCTACAATACTTGCTTGAACTATGAAAGGAATGGAATTCCATATTTTTGGTGCCTTTTAATGTCCCTGGCACTGGGGCGGCTTCATTGAGTGAAACGAATGGGAAATCTCTATGCATGTGTGCAGTAAAAGAGCAAATTCTCTTCATTTGTGAGCGGGCTCTCTCAACTGCTGATGGTTTTCTTAAGGATTTATTTAAGCCATGAAGACAACATTGAAGGCAAAAGAGTATTTCTAGACCTGGGGCCAGATTTACTAAAGTCGAGTTTGTAAAAATCGGCAGTGTTTGCTTTTTTTTTACTGGCGATTTTGAAATCTCAGATTTGGCTATTAACTCGCCAGAGATGGGATTTGTAAAAATCGCTGTTGTTGATCTATCTCTGATGATTTTTCCCATTCATGAGATACAAATCTCAGATTTACTAAGGGGCGAGTTTCAAACTCGCTGTAGAATGGGTAAAAAATCGCCAGAGATAAATAGAGGTGCTTGTGAGTGTCAATTTCCATGAAATCAGCACTCACGTTGTTAAAAAAAAACACAATTAATTTAAAAATGTATAAAAACCCTTAAAAATAATTAAACCGCCTGCCGGTATCCTATTAACACTTAGCATGCTGGCACAGCAAGCACCTGTATTTCAGGGCATGCTGTGCCTTCTCGTACCATAAGCGGCAGCATGCCAAGGGTTAATGGTATGCCACCACATAAATTATGTGTCCCCGTAAATATTAAATACATACTATGGCCCTGTACATATTCAAAAACAAACCTTGTCCCATACATACTGTCTGAATAAATAATTACTGTCCCAGATACATATGACAAAATAATTACTGTCCCGATACATATGAATAAAAAATGAATGCCCTGATCCCTATCATTAAATAAATGCTGCCCCATACATAGAAAGCTTTAAATGCTGGTCCAATCCCTATAATTAAATAAATACATGCTGTATCGCAACAAAATATTTTTTTTAGAATAAAAATATATCTCTCCCTGTACTAGTTCTAATATTTGGTTTTAATATACAATATCTCTTACCTTTAATGATAAAATCATTCCTTCGTGAATGCGCCAGGAACAGTCTGCTCAACACTAAGGAAAACTTAAAAGAGTAGCAGCTACCCATTTAGGGCTCTATTTAGTAACGGAAAAAATTTAATTAAAATGACCGGAATTGAAATTAATCCTATTTACAAACCATGGATCCCCATGGAAAACTGCAGTTTCCATGGCGATCCATGTAAATATCGTTAATACCATTCTTTTCAGAGCAGGCCGGCGCTTCATTATATTTATTAAACCTCAAAGTGGAGTGTAAAGCTCAGGCCGGCATTATTGTTATAATTCCAGCAGTGTTCCCATAAAACACCCTTTTTTCCATATAATGGACCGGATTCACAACACCGTACGTGTTCCACATACGGTCTTAATTTCCCGATGGTAGCTATTGGTATTGTTTTGTTACGTAGATTGCGTATATGCGGTCTTTAAAGATTGCATACACGCAATCTAAGTAACGAAACAATACGTAGATTACGTAAAATAGTTACTACACATGCGCAGTAGCTACTATCAGGGAATTCATATAGTAGTAGCTACTATCGGTGTTGTGAATCTGGGCCAATAGCTGTTATTAGGGGGGAGAAAAAGAGGGTAAATATTATTTTCAAAATAAATATTTACAAAAAAAGAAAAAACAAGTAAAAAAAGCCCCACAAAAAATAAAAAATTAACAGTGAAGGGTTAAAACCTACCTGACCGGGAGACGTGTCTGCCTGCAGATACCGGTCCCGACATGAAGACCCTGTGCATGCGTAGTGTTAATGGTCTTTATGTCATGAAAATGAAGACATCAACGTTTTGTAAATGGACCCCTAAAACCTGAAGGAAATGAACTCCATCATTTATGTGTTTAGTACTGAGATTCTCAGTCATGTTTCAAAAATAGGTCTTTGCTTTTAGGTAAAAGAAGTATATTACCTGGTGTACCAGAACTGAATGGTACTGGAGGGTTTGTCTGTAAGGAGACTTGATATTGCCTATTTCTTAGATATTTCCCCTTACCTTGCAAAAGTGTCACCAGTGTCATTAGAAACCAATTTGCTGTTAGCTTTTTATTGATTATTTGCTGCTTTGTAGAATTAAGTGGAATATAAAGTCTGCTTTTATTATTAAATGTTTGCATAGGCTTTTTATTCCCTTGGCTAATATGTACTTTGTAACACAAGTATAAGCATGTGGAGTGACTAGACTATTATAGAATAAGAAACCATTGATGTGGCTAATGGGTATGCAGTATATTGCTACACAACCATTGGCACACTACAGCTGGACATATGTCTATGCAATTATTGGGCTGATTGTATGATTCTTAACTATTTGGATCAATATTGCAATAGTGTGTTTGCTCCCAAGATTATGATTTGTTGTGATTATACAGGTCCCATCTTTGATTTCTTCCTAAAAACATTTACCAATGGTACGGTATCAGACTAATATGGGTAGTTTGCACGCAAGTACAATCGTATGTCCGATGGTTGTTCTGGTAGTCTTTGTACACACTATGCAGATAACTGTCTATGCTGCACAGGAGTCACAGTTGTTTCAGAGGCTGGTCAGGAGAGATGATCTCTAATCGGTAATGGAAGTACATATAACTGGCATGCTCATCCGGGCTTGCAATCATTGGTGAAATTTAAGAGCCATCACATCTCAGGAATGATTGTATAGGTGTATACCTAGCTTTAGTTGCTGTCTGTTTAATAAACCACTAGAGGAAGTAAAGAAGGAAGAAAGGAAGGGAAAAGGTTCTAAAAAGTCCTAATAGCCATGGTCATGTCATTTAATTATCAGCACGGGCTCCCCTGTCATAAGGTCACAAAGTTCTGGTTTGTTCAATGCAGAGTAAGGCACTGTTATTGTACTTGTTTGCCCCTTACATCCCCTGTTCTAGCTTTACAAGCAGAATGTGTCCCAGGTGGACAATAGATACATCTAAATCAGGGCAGGGCAGACCCAAACTAAGTGACGTAAAAGATTAACATTCAGCAAATATAAAGCCTGTGATGAGTATATGACAGCTGTGTATACTGTGCTCATAGCTTGAAATATATGTAAACAAAAACACATCCACTTCATTTACTGATTATACTTAATATCACTGGGTTTTGACAGTTTATAAGCAATCATCTTCTGTTTATGTCAAGTACTGCTGAGACCTGGGCATAAAACCCAGTTAAGTCAGCAAGAGAGAATGGATTATTGGGAATAATTACGTGAAGTTCTGCATTAAGCTTGAAGAAGGTACATCCAGAAATGTCATACGCACCCAAGATATGAAAGTCTTCTGCCCTCTCCCTTGCTAGTGTAAATTTATACAGTAAAATGTGTTGGTTTTGATAATAGTACCTCCCAGGGTTAAATCTAAAATAATGGACAGGGAAAATATGCTCCATACAATATGCTACAATGGTATCACATGTCTAGCTTAAATGTCAGCATCTCCTGATTGATTCTCCTGTACTAATATATACATGTGGTAGTGTCTAGGCCGCCACGAGGATATTTTGAGCTCCGGGCATGGTCTGTGATGTCACCTAGGTGGCGGAGTGCCGCAGACTTGCAGTTCTGGTTCACAGCAGGCTGATGTGCGGGGATATCCTTTCCTGTGCATTGGCCCACTGATGTGCAGCTTGTTATTACTCCCCAGTAACAAATATCAGTCGTAGGATACAGCGATACTTGCTGCTAGAGAGATAAGGTGAGAATGGGCAAGCCCCAATGCCGGTGAGATGCGGTCCATAGGTGGATGCAGCACATACTGGCGCTAGTTTGAAGAGGAGCTCATGCCCTCCTCTTCACGCAGCAGTGAATAGGCTGAAAATAGGTTTTTGTATCAGCCCCCACGGCAGTCACATAGAGCAGGTTTGCGATCAGCTGTTCTATGTTCTGCACAGTAGCTGATAGCAGGAACTTCCTCTATGCAAAAGATGCTGGCGTGCCTTCTAGTTACATCAGCGTTACAAGGAAAGAGGGAGAGCACATCACGGAGAAAAGGAAGACATTCTTCTATAAGGGGAATACTGGGAGCTGGAGACACACATATGGGGAATACTGGAGAGATGTGCTGGGGAATATTGGGAGGGTGGAGAGACATGATGGGGAATACAGGGAAGGTGAAGACACATGATAGGGAATACTGGGGAGGCTGGAGAGACATGATGGTGGATACTGGGGTGACTGAAGACACATGATGGGAAATACTGGAGAACTGGAGAACATGATGAGGGATACCGGGGAGACTGAAGAGACATGAATTGAGAATACTGGGAGGCTGGAGAGACATGAATTGGGAATACTGGGAGGCTGGAGATACATGAATTTGGAATAATGGGAAGGCTGGAGAGACATGATGGAGGATACTGGGAGCTGAGGACACATGAGTTGGGAATACTGGAAGCCAGAGACACATGAATGGGAAATACTGGGGAGGCTGGAGACACATGAATGGAGAATACTGGGAGCTGGAGATAAATTAACTGGGGAGACAGTTAAGCAGGAGAGCACAAATGTAAAGTTTGCAGGGGGGGGGGGCGCCGGACACCCTAGTGGGCCTCTTCTCTCTTAGGTCCTGGGACAAAAGTTCCAGCCCCTCAACCCTCCCCCTGATGGCGGCCATAGCTTCTGTGCCATAAGATCAAACACCTATTATTAATGCAATTTTACTTTTTTTTTTCATGTTGCTGAAACTGCTTTTCAAACACACAAAGCATTTGACAGACATTTGTTAGCATTTTCATTAGCATATAGAGATCATTGTACATTTCTACAATATGATTACAAAATTATCACCTGCATAGACCACAGTGAGTTCTAAAAGCTGGTAAATTATTTCTGTAATACTTAAAAAAAAAAATGTGGATTTAGCCTTTAATTTGACTTGAAGTTACATATGTTACTAAATAATATCCCTATTACCAATTTATAAAAGAGATTAGGTTTAAGTGAATGTGAGCAGATTAAATTGTGAATTGGTTGTGGGGTGGAGTCTTTGCAGATTGGGGTGTGGCTTATTTAAAACAGATTTGTTAGGAAGCATTTGCCCATAAAATAATCATTTAATAAATATGAAGTAAAATGGACTGTTTATTTTATCCAGGTCATGAAAAGAAAATATACTTTAAAACCCAAACTTTTATTTAATCTCTGAAAAGACTTAGCCAACCAAATAGACATATTGCAGTGAACTGAAACGTGACAATGTAGGTAATGTGTATATATGTGTATATATATATGTGTATATATATGTGTACAAAAAACAAGACATGGCCTGGCACTCTAGCCATTACTCAGTTACTAATCTTGATCTTCTATCTTTAAAATAAAAGTCAGAGAATTAGTCCCAATTGTGGGTCACATATCAAATATCTTTCTAAGCTAAGAGCTCATCTCTTATGGAGATCCCCAAGTCTCCAAAACAGCCATTCTGAGACCGCACCCTCTCTCAGCTGCAATCCCAGACAGGCTTTAAAACACACATCCAAGATAAAGGTTGCTTAAAATCAGTTTATAAGGTAATGTAATGCAGGTGCTGCAAGGTATGGGGAATTCACACAAATACAAAAAGGCCCGAGCACTCTTGCAATTACCCAGTAACAAACCATAACATTCTATCTTTAAAATAAAAGTCAGATGTATGTAACTGATTCTGTGACTTTTATTTTAAAAATAGAATGTTATGGTTTGTTACTGGGTAATTGCAAGAGTGCCAGGCCTTTTGGATATATATAGTGTGGGTCGGTGGTCAGAACGGCTCTGAATTTGATTTCTCCTGCCCTGTCGGGGACATGCAATTGATAAACTCCAGGACAAATCTGCAGTGGCGAAAGGTGAGTATTTATCCAACACCAACCCTTATCCTAATCCTCACCCTAACCCATCCCTTCCATAACCCTAACCCTCTCCTTCCCACAGCCTAAACCTAAGACTCCCTTCCATGCAGCCTGACTTTAAGACTCCCTTCCCTGCTGCCTGACCCTAAGACTCCTTTTCCTGCAGCCTAACCCTAAGACTCCCTTCCTTGCAGCCTGACTTTAAGACTCCCTTCCCTGCTGCCTGACCCTAAAACTCACCTCCCCGCAGTGTAACCCTAAGACTCTCCTACCCACAGCCTAACCCTATGTCTCCTCTTGAACACTCACCAATGGCCCGTTGCGGCGAGTCTGCTGCGGATGTTCCGCTGCATTTTGGAAGAGCAAAGAATGGGGTAAGTTTGCTTAAAATATTCGGCCTACTTACCCAGTAGGAAAACATTCTAATTAGGGATATTTTTAAAATACAGTAAAAAATGAGCTTACGGCTGTCTGTATTTCGAAAATATCATTTTCATTATGGAGAACACGTC
>WWET01000346.1:382384-393159 GCA_011038615.1 Limnodynastes dumerilii
GTGTGTGTGTGTGTGTGTGTGTGTGTATATAGTGATGTGTGTGTGTGTATATAGTGATGTGTGTGTGTGTGTGTATATATAGTGGTGTGTGTGTGTGTGTGTGTATATAGTGGTGTGTGTGTGTGTGTGTATATATATATAGTGATGTGTGTGTATATATATATATATATATATATACACAATGCAAGAGTGTGCACTCCTCAATATATGGATACAGCGTTGTACAACTTACTCTGGTGCCAGGTCAAAAATTACACTCAGGTCCAATCATATAGATAAACAAACGACCAGCACTCAGAGTGATATATATATATATATATATATATATATAGATACTGATGTGTGTGTGTGTGTATATAGATACCGATGTGTGTGTGTGTGTATATACTGATACTTACCTAGCTCTGTAGCAGCAGGTATCGGTGGTAGGATACTTGCTGCTCAGCGCTATTCAGTAGCCGGCCAATGTGCAGTGAATGTCTTCCCTGCTCACCGGCCCGCTGTTAAAGTGTGTCTGCCGGGCCCCACCCCTATGTGATGTCACCAATGACGCCACCTAGGGGATGGGGCCCCGCGGCTGGGTCCCGGGCCCCTCATTTGAAGATGGCGGCCAACGCGTTCAGTCATAGTATACATACACAGGCTACATACCGGGTTAGTGTTGTCAGACAGTTTGCCAATAAAATTAAAAGGTTGTATCTGACAATATGATGCATTTATGAAATGTAATTTGAATATAAATTAGTGAACAGCCCTACACATACCAGGAAGATTTAATAAACCCTCCGCTTTCCATTCTGTGAATATAACCCTGGTGTGTTGATCTCTACATCTTGCTGTCCACAAATATTTAATGCTGAATCTGCTACATCATTATTTTTAGTATTAGGCACAATATATTTATAGAGTAAGGAATTCCGGAGAATGTTCTCCACGCAATTTATTTCTCAGCCCCTACAGAGCCGAATTATTAGCAATATTTCCCAAATAATTTCTACTAACGGGTAATATTTCCTTTTCACGAATAACATAGAAAAATGTATCTTGTTAAACATAATGCTGCCGTAAATGTGGAGCCCAAGGACTGTGCATGATGGGTTATACTAATGAGAATATCATTCCACTCAGTTCTCTTTATGTCTATTCACTTCACTAATTATAAATCCATTAAATTACTTGGCTCACAAGCGCAGCATGAAAAATGATGTATTGTACACACTCTATCTGTCTGCTCTGTTCTGCTTTCTCCAAATGTACTTTAAAGTGTTTCAATGTTTTGGCCAAAAATAATGGGGCTCTGTCATACTAAATCTACTAAATTGGATTTTAGGGCCAAAAGAAATATGTAGGTAACTGTTTTTGTAATAATCACTTACTAGTATGGGTCTTTATAGCCCATGCCAAATATACATACACATAACAGGCTGTTATTCAAATAGCGTATTGATGGGCAATTCTTTTATTACAGGAATGCATACACTGAACACACACCTGTGCTGAGATAATGATGATATATAATGTTATATTACATGACACCAACATACACACAAAGGGAATGACACTGACAATACCAACTGACAGACGACCTGGGTTGTGATCACAGATGTTTCTTCATGGTAGACAGTAAATGCAAACTTTCTCAAATGTGGTGGCTGGAGAGAAGCTGTAAACAACGCCAAACGTCTTGTCTCAGGGAAAAGTTTGATAATGATTAAGGACAACGGGTATTTAATACCCTGTGGCCTCAATCTCTTTGCCCCTTTGCCTATGACTGAAAATATTCCAGGGACTGTGTTGTACTTTTTGTACTTATTTTTTATAATCAAGTGATTATAATAAATGACTGCAACATAAATGTCATCTCTCCCTGTGAATTGGGAAACGGCAGCTGTCTTCCCCATGTCCACTACATTATTGATACAAAGCTGTGTGCCATAATGTCACATATTAGCATTTCAGTCAAGGTTACAGTGGTAAATGTATCAGTAGTAAATATATCAATCTACAGTAGGCACTCACTATCTCTCTCTTCAGGTGCCAGCTTGTTCTGCAAGATAATTAATAATGTAATAATGTATGTAAATCAGCCACATTACTTACTATATATATATATATGGATCCTCAAAAAAAGATACAGTTCATCTGATGTAACTAATGTTCTGTGAATAAGTTATATATACAAATGACTATAATACACAAATGGTCGATAATAAATAATTTGGGGATTCCAAATTTCTAACAATGGGGTGTTATTATATAAACATGTTACTAAAATTACTAAAAATCAATTATCTATTATAAATGTAAATTGCTGGTGCTTACTATCAAACAGTATTGAGTATTTAGTTTATATAAATGTTGGTATGCATATCTTTTAAATCTGCACACACATATTACCTCAGATTTGCAAATATCAGGACTAAAACTGTTAGGCAGCGGCTCCTGATCAAACATGCCATAATATTATGGGCCCAAAGAGTATGTACAAATGTGATGGGCCCAAAGAGGTAAGCAGCAATGTAATGGGCCCAAAGAGTTATGCAGCTATGTGATGGGTCCAAAGAGGTAATCAGCAATGTGATGGGTCCAAAGAGGTATACAGCTATGCAATGTGTCCAAAGAGGTATGTAGCAATATTATGGACCCAAAGAGGTATGCAGCACTGTGATGGGTGCAGAGAGGTATGCAGCAACATTATGGATCCAAATAGATATGCTATAATATGATGTGCCCAAAGAGGTATGCTGCAATATTATGGGCCCAAAGAGGTATGCAGTATACGAAGGGGCTGAATTAGGAAATCTGCCATTGTACAGAGGCAGATCCGTGCAGATATTCCTAATTCAGCCCCATTGCCATATTATCATGGCAAGCCCCACCTCCATCCTCATTGAAATCCACCTTATAACATCTGGTGCATGCATAGGGACTTGCAAGCGATGTGCGTAAGTCCCCTTGCGCACTTAATTGTGAATACGGTCTAAAGAGTGTAAAGACTTAATTAAAAATTCACCAAGACTAATTAAGCCTATATTATTTTCCACATACCAAAGGTGTGAATTAATGTTTATTCAAAATAAACAAATAAAAATATGTTAAAATAACTAGTAGCTGCAAAAATAGCATCCTGCCCACCATCACTGACTATGACAGGCTATGACAGGATATGACAGGCTATGACAGGATATGACAGACTATGACAGGATATGACAGGCTATGACAGACTATGACAGGCTATGACAGGATATGACAGGATATGACAGGCTATGACAGGATATGACAGACTATGACAGGATATGACAGGATATGACAGACTATGACAGGCTATGACAGGCTATGACAGACTAGACTGATCAAATAACAATGGAGAGCTGCAGTTTGTGGTCCCTTGTCATAATAAAAACAAATTGCCCAGCCTTCTCTCTAGTAGAATCAGTCATTTAAAAGCACAGAAGCTCCTCACCATTGGATACTGGGGCAATAACGTGTAAAAATGTAATTGTTTTTCATATGTCGCACTACCCAGAAGCTCTTTGAAGCACTTGTACAACTATACCTGATTTAGCCTCAGTTACTTAATCACACGTGATCATATGTGACCACTCTAGTCTAGACCACCCATTACACACCCTGGGCCAGATTCACAACCCCGTACTTGATCCACATCCATCCTTAATCTCCCGATACTAGCTACTACGCATGCGTAGTAACTATTTTACGCAATCTAGGTATCGTTTTGTTATGTAGATTGCGTATATGCTGTCTTTAAGACCTCATATAGGCAGTCTACATAACGAAACAATACGTAGATTGCGTAAAATAGTTACTACGCATGTGTAGTAGCTAGTATTGGGAAATTAAGGACGTATGTGCATCAAGTACGGGGTTGCGAATCCGAACCCGTCCTGACTCTCTCTGTACCTAGGTTTTTATAGACAACAAAATTGTCCAACTCTACCTAAAGCCCCTGTGGCAATAACTAGAAAGGAAAGTAACTGTATACCTCTGTGTCTTTGTAGCCCCCCTGCTATTTTTCTCTATTCCCCTCAGCTAAACAATTTTTGTCCAGGAGATCATGTGTGATGCCATATCTTATTAGCCCTCCCTATAGCCACTGAATACTGGGCTCACATTGGTGCATAAAGTATTTAAAACTTGAATTTACTGATAGTCATTTTACTTTCATTGCTTTAATTTGTTTAATTTTGTTTGTGCTATACAGACTCAGGGAATATTTTCCCTATGCATGTATAAACAAATAATAAAATAAATAAATACAAAATGCCTCAAACTAATGACCTTGCTTTGCCATAAAACCTATCTTAAAGCAATGGGAATTAAGATTTTTTTTTTTTACTTTTTAATGATTGGATCATTTCATGAAAAAAACTTTTCTGGAGCAAGTTTTCAAACCTTGGATTAAGAAAATATATATTTATATAATGATGCAAGCATTGCTTGCCATTCTTAATCAATTTGTATAAAGTATATTGTTTTAATGTACCAGAAGAACTGTTTGATTAATTTGATTGTGTAACTAATAACAGAACTGGAGAGATATGCTGATAGTGATGTCATGTTTTAAGAACTTTGAAGTATGTTGAAGGAAGTTGTTGAGTCAGTAAGAAAGTATGAAGGTGTTTAATTCAGAAGGACATCACAAGATGCAGTCAATAAAATGATTGACTAAAAAAAAACGATAAAGGAAGAACAATAAGTGGATTGGAATGAGATCAGAGAGAGTGGAATATGGGCATGGAAGATGGAAGGTCAGATGTGATTTACATATACAAGAAATGAACTAAGCAGGATCTGCAATGAATTATAATGCTTTCATCAGATGTAATACCAAGTGTCATCCTCCTCATAAATATAATATCACAGCAATACAGAGTGGAAACAAACATGTTTAACTTGTATATTGCATTTCTCTCAGGGAAAAAACACTTAGGTATTCCCATGAGTGTAGCACAGGCTCTCTACAAATCCATGTAGTTCTTTAAAACGTAGAAAAAAATTAATAAATAAAGCAGAATTCATCAGAAAGCAGGCACAAATTAGCTAAGAAAATAAAAAGATACAAAGAAGCAAAAACCAATACCATGTAATTATCATATCTGGAATGTCAGAAAGGCTCAAGCAATAGCAGGCTGTCTAAGGTGAAGATTTCAACCGTATTTTGAAACATATCCTATAATGAACTGATTGATTTAGAGCCTTCATTATCAGACATCTTTTTCATTTGTGTTTCACAGCATTGAGCTCATGAGTTCATAAGCTCATGAGTTCAATTCCTAGACTAGGTCTTATCTGTGTGGAGTTTGTATGTTCTCCCCGTGTCTGCGTTGGTTTCCTCCCACATGCCAGAAAAATGCTGGTAGGTTAATTGGCTGCTTACTAAATAAACCTTAGTCTCTGAGTGTGTATATGTATGTGTTAAGAAAGTTAGAATGTGGCCTCAATGGAGCAGGGACTAATGTGAATGTGACATAGGGCCTGATCCAGACCTACGCCGATGCGCTGTGCTTACTAAAGCACAGCTTATCGGCGTTCACTTACCCTGGCACTCCCCCTGTGCGGGCGTATGGCCCCTTCCTTACGCCGGCTGAAGGCTACCCTAACTTCAGGCAGCATAAGCGAGGGTTAATACGCTGGGACAGGAGCATATTAACTAAAACCCCTCCCTCCCTCATTACACTCCTTCCCCCCGCCTACCTATACCAACGCCGTTACTACACCATTACTACGCTGATACTACGGACGCCCAATCATAGATCGGGCGTTGCCGTAGTTACACCGTCGGGCGTTGCCGTAGCAACGCCGGGCAACATCTGCCCGGCGCATGCGCAGATCGGCTGCAAAGCCGATCTTACGCTTATGCCCGCCGTCCGAGCGAAGGTGGGCGTTATTCAGGATCAGGCCCATATTCTCTGTAAAGCGCTATGTAAAAACCTGATAATTATTCAGGATCAGGCCCATATTCTCTGTAAAGCGCTATGTAAAAACCTGATAATAAAGAAATAAGTGCAAGTAATACCCCGGTGTGGCCTGCATAACCAGTCTATGCATCTGCTCAGTAGATAACATAATATATATATTACATGACCCTCTATTGTTAGGGTCATGAATTTTTGGGTTTCTTCCTGCAATAATGCTGATGCCTTCTGCAAAATATTGATCCCTCATATTGAAACGTTAGTGCTAAAAGCCTCCGCTAATTATAAACCATGTTTAAACCATAAAATAGTGGGGAGGGAAGAACAATGGGGCAGATCCTGAACTACGCATTTCCGCGAATTTACGTGTGGCGGACACGTAAATTCGCAGATTTGTATGCACTGCGCATGCGCACCGCAGAAAATACGCACATTCACGTAGCGTATTTTCAAACGTATGGAGAATTCACGTATTGCTAACGTAAATACTTACGTGTGGGCGTGCCAAATTTACGTTAGTGACCAATACGTGCGTTTTACGTGAAGTAGGCGGGGGGTGGTATTTAAAGTGTACAGTATGGGCGTGCTAAGCTGCGTACGTTCGCGTAGTCTGTACGCCCGTCAGCGTATGTATGCTGTTACGTTAGGAAAAGTTAAGGTAGGGTTTGGGTCGCGTAATTTGAGAAAATACGTCCGTGCAAGGGGTGTGCCGTGGGGAGTGTATTGACCTTACGTGTACGAAAATACGCACCGCTAAAATACGTACGCACACACGTAGTTCAGGATCTACCCCAATGATTGTAAATAACCTGTTCATGAAATTAACAATATTATTGTTAATAGAAAAATGTAAACACTTCTTTCAAGTTCTCATTCCATAAGCTAGATAAATTATATAAAAAAAAGTAATGTTTTTATTCATTAAACACATACTTTGCTCCAACCTATTTAGAAACTTTGTAATTAACAGATCATTTAATTGGTTGATTAGATCTACATACACACTGGTATCTGCAATGCATTTCTATTGCATAATAAGTAAATGCTATAAACCAATGTAATTAAGTATGTATTAAATCTGCATTGGTTAATCATGGTACTGTGACAGAAGAGAAAGTTGTTATCTTGTGTAAGTTGCTCCTCTTTGAGTTTACAATGGATAGGCATGGAAAATAATGCAAGATTGTATTGGCATGTATTAGTAGGACAAACATATTATAATCAGTAGTCCAAAGATATGCACTGCTGAATAATGCAATTTAAGCAGATATAAAAACCCAAATGCGTACAGTATATAGTCCTGCAGTCAGATATGGTCAGTGGAAGACTGAATTGTTGACATTCTGCCTCTGGAATACCCATTGCTGACTTCACCTTGTACCCTATAGAGATGTAAGTAACTAATGTACAAAACAAAAACATGTACATAATATATATTTGTTTGCATGTTAAGTATACATGCATATCAATGTCCAACAGCAGAAAATAATGGAATGGTACAAAAGAACTAAATGAACTACACAGGATCTACAATGTAAAGTATCAATAATCAAACAGATGTCACAAATATCTGCTTTCATTATAACATGGGTACATATATTTACTTTGGAAGCTTGTTTAAGCTATAGTTGCTATTGGCAATAGGGCTGGTTGTACATAGGTGGGATACAAATATTTGTAGACCTTCCTACCTTGAGGCAACCAGCCCTTATGACAACAAACCTGAAGCTGGCAGTCATCATTGTGGGACCTCATAGTGTGCATGAAGTATATTAAATATTCACTTAAATATCCTGAAAAAGAGATGTAATAATTGTCGTATCATTTGTAGAGTCAGGATAGTGTGTACTCATCTTTAGGAGTAAAGCTAAATTAGTCTTTTGCTACTAGACAGTTATGGTTGGATTTAGAAAGGGGCGATTAAGGCCCCCCTAGATGTGCCTACATAACAAAGAGTCAGCTTTACAGACATGCAGGCACGTCAGTATTAGCAGTACTGATAAGCCTGCATGTCTGAAATGCCAGCACTCAGTTATGTAGGAACATTGGTGTTGTCGGCTGTTTTCCTCTCTAATGCATGCAGAGACGTGTGTATCACTTAACGCATCTGTACCAGCAACTTCAGCTGTCAGTGAGAGGGAAGAATAGGTGGGTAAAAATAAGCTAAGGAGGCATTTCCTGATCACTAGGGGCAGGATAGAGCTAGAAGCAGAAGCTCTACCGCTCTGTGGGCAAGGGGGGGGGGGCAGAGATGCAGAAAGGGCTGGGTTTGGCACTTCCATACAATCCACATTTCTGGTGTGGAAATGCTAAGGTCAGGGTGAGCTGGCGTAACTGCCGTATGTGAGAGACGAGTGGCCTCCTTCGCTCATGCGGTATTTAGCAGGGCCGCCATCAGGGGGTGGTTAACACAGATCCGCGGTGCCCTGTCCTATGTGACATCATTGAAGATGTCACATGGGGGACGGGATCCTGTGAATGTGTCCTGAGCCCCACAACTTCTGGCGGCGGTCTTGGTATTTAGGATGCAACGGGGTTCCAGCATCGGAGCTCTGACCCCAGCAGCAGTGGAGGCCTGGATCTAGTACGATGTGTTACAGAAAACAGTGTGGAAAGGGGTAACGGGGGAACATTGGGGGAGGGGTATAGAGGTAAGAGGGAGCTGTAGAGAGTATGGGGAAAATAGTGGATGGAGAAAAATAATAATGATGGCCCGTATTCAGAGAACCAGACGTATAACATATAGGCGATTTTTACTACTGCGCACGTGTAGTAATTTTTTTTTAAACGTAATCTACATATCTTTCTAACATAGATTGTGTAAATGCGGTCTGAAAGTTATTTAGTTTTAACCAATTACTATATATGGGCAAACGTAACAATTTCTTTTAGGGGGGCGGTTGAAAGATGAATTCCTCTCATCGGCCCGCATTCAGAATACTGGACGTATAAAAGACAGCATTTACGCAAGCTAAGAAAAAGATACATAGATTACGTTAAAAATTACTACACATGCGCAGTAGTAAAAATCGCTAAACACCGGGCGTATATGTTATATGTCCGGTACTTGAATACGGGATGATGAGAGGAATTCGTCTTTCAATCGCCCCCCTAAAAGAAAGTGTTACATTTGCCTATATATAGTAATTGGTTGAAACTAAATAACACAAATAACATACAGCTTCATTTTACATGGCACATTTTAAATTTGACATACCATGGACGAGCAAAATAGTTTTGCAAAAGTACAAATTTCCTCCATTATCTTGCTTTGCTTTCAACTCAGCATCAGATTCATGAATCATAAACATATATGATCAGTGAGTACATCCACAATTCACCAAACAGCATCTCATTAGTTTTGTAGCTAAATCACTACACTGCGTTGTTCCAGAAGGAAGCTGGGCTTATTCGAGATGCTGCATGTGCAACTTAAAGCCTTTTTTTTTTCCATGATACGGTCTAAGATTCATTGCTGCATCATTCCCAAAGTAAGCTGTCACCGAATCTGCCGGGAATGTTATGTGGTCTTTGAAGCTACCATACCTTCCCATATTTCAGTTACTGCGTCCTGAAAGGAAGCCGGAATAATTGCAGCACCAACAACTAACTAGCATAAATCCCAGCACAGTATGAAGCAAACATGCCTCAGAGAATAAATGTAATATAATAAGGAGCAAGCTTCTGTGACAGTTTCTCCACACTATTGATGTGTTACTGTATTCTGCATGTCACTGTTCTGTTACCCCCAGCATGCTGACACATAAAACATTCATGATAACAGTAGCAATAGAATAAAGCATGCCTGCTGATACACTAAAAATCCATTCAGGAAATGACCCTGAACTGCTTTTAAAGGAAAATGATTGCTAGAGTAAGAGACTTTTATTTATATACATAACATTCACAATATCCAGAAGAACTCATTACAAATCCATACAGAATAGTCTCTTGCCTACACACAGTAATAGCGTTGAAGATGGCCACAATTTTTGTTCACTAGAAACTGGTGCCGCTACAATACCGGGGGAGGGGGAGTGCTGCAGTGGTGTCAGAGGTTCTTGAATTAAATCATTACTCAGCCTATGGGGGTTATTTTAATGAGTGTGGTTTTGTGAAGAGAGGAGAGTCTGCTACGCTGGCTATTAGAAGGGTTTGTGTTTTTTTCTATTCTGCCAGGATTAAAAGCTTGTAGATTATACCAGCACAAATCAAGGCACAAAAAGGGTGTAAATGTATTCTTCAGTATCAGAAAACAGCTTCAATCACTCTCATAAATGAAGATAAAGGACCTGATTCACACTTAAGAACGCGATAGGTTCCTAAATATACGCAACTAATAGCAAGGAAACTCCCTCGACACGCCCCCGGTTTTTAGGTTCTTATGTGACTTACGAGTGCCATAGGGCTCCCATAACTGTAGGTTCGCATTTGAATGCGTAGGGAGTCTACTTAGGAACTTAACTGCATAACCGCGCCTTCATTGGTCATTTAAATGCCTCTCCAACCAAATCTGCGTATCTGCCTAGGTACTTATCATGGAACGCCCATTCTTGCGTATGTTACTAAGAATTTATAGATTTTAAGTTCGTATCGTAAAAGCACGGAATTTGCGAACTTAAGTCCTACGCAAATGGCGTATAAAAGTTACTACGCATGCGCAGTGCATCCGTTAGGTGCTTAAATATAAGCACCTAAAATCGGAAGCATTCTTAAGTGTGAATCAGGTCCAAAGAAGCAGATCCAGACTGTAGATCATAGCTCCCTCTGTACGAGTGAGGGAAGCCATTCCCCTCATATGCACTGCTTTATGATCTGAGGACCCTATAATTAACTCTT
>WWET01000346.1:399230-434989 GCA_011038615.1 Limnodynastes dumerilii
ATCTACGTACCATTTCTGTACGTAGATTGCGCAAGCGCGGTCTAAAGACTGTAATTGTTAAAACATACGTAAGACTAAAAACTACGTAACTGTGAATCTGGACCCTAGTAGCAGCTTGAAGAAACAGATTAAGGATAATTCACAATACAAATCCCTCCTCATAGCTTCTGACTGTGATTTATGTGAAACACATCCTAATATTCCCTGGTATAGCTAGTTTAACCTTTACTCTGGGTAAACTATTAATGGCAGTATATGCTAGCCCATTTCTAGACATCCGTAACCTCATTAATGAATACTGGAGGAAACTATTTTATCACATTAAGTTCTAGCTAAATTGCAGTCTACTACAATGGAGACTAGGTGATCCGAAATGAGATGTTTCACAGAAAAACAGTAGCAGGTTGAATGAAAGTATGAAAGAGCAGGGACTGCGTAGATACTAGCAGGAGATGAATGGATTAACAGATGGATGACTTCCATTTAGTAGAGAAGCTATGAGGTAGAACACTGTCTACATTCACTATCCACATGGAAAATGATTATCCACCGGGGAGAAGAAAAACAGAGCTTTTATCAGACTTGTTTGTCAACATTTGTCAACCGGAGTCAGCCAGCCCATGGAATTGAGTGTGTTTGTGCAGTGAGAATGGACAGTTACACTTGTCTATGTCTAATTCAGCAGAGCAGATCCATTCTGACAGACAGCTGCTGAAGAAAGGGATAATTTTCATCTCCGGTCCTTGTTATCAGTGAAAATGTAGTGATAATATAGATAATGTGATTTCATTGGTTCTAAAGTCTGGCTGTATATAAATTGTCTGTATTTGCAGGTATTTAGGGGGATATTTACTAACCAGAATTTACAAAAGTTATTTTTACATATTTTTACCAATGTTATATTATATTGTCAAAAGATATTGTCATTTTTATCCAGATGGTTTAAAGGTTATTTTTATTGTGGGGTATATTTACCAACCAGTGAGAACAGCGCCGTCTTCTGTGTGATTGAATAAATACTGGTCTGGATTCACAGTTACGTAGTTTTCATCTTACGTACGTTGTTTTAAGAATTGAGCTACTACGCATATGTAGTAGCTTATTTACACTAATCTACATACAGAAATGTTACGTAGATAGAGTAAAGAAGCTACTACACATGCGTAGTAGCTCAATTCTAAAAACCACGTTCGTAAGACAAAACTACATAACTGTGAGTCCAGACCACGGTTCTTAACCCACCAATACTTACAAGTCTAGTGGTTTTACTACAAAGAGAAATTGGGAACTGCACCAACCTCAACAGCCTGGTCTTGTCACCAGCTCCTTAATGATCTCACTTCATTGTACCTCATATCTGAACTGAAACTAAATGGGAAGTGTTATCACAGATGACAAGAACTGGCATACAGCGTGCAAAGGGATCTTACGCTTACGCCTGCCGTCCTAGCGACGGCGGCCGTAGTTCAGGATCAGGCCCAGCATTACTGACTGATGACAATGATAACAGTAAAGATTTCAATTAAATTCACACTTTATTAGGAATATTAAAAATTTTCAGTAGAGAATTAAAACAACTGTG
Organism: Limnodynastes dumerilii; assembly: GCA_011038615.1. Lineage (NCBI taxonomy): Eukaryota > Metazoa > Chordata > Amphibia > Anura > Limnodynastidae > Limnodynastes > Limnodynastes dumerilii. The sequence goes on from WWET01000346.1 coordinate 400,813, forward strand.
AAATACCTAAAAAAGAGATGAGCGAGGAAAAGGAAAAGGAACGTTTTCATATATTATTGAAGTCCTATATGAATTAATTGACCAGTTATTACTTTACAAACCTAAGTGTTGTTTAATAACATGCTGAAATGCCTATGTTTAGAATAAACTGTATGTAGTTCAATGCCACATATAGAACCAAATGAAGGGTGTAACGGTACATAATAATTGCCAATAAGACAGGGTGCAATTTTGCCGGTCCAAGCGGCCATATTGCTGAATGGTGGCTGTATCATTGTTTGAAAAGTTTTGAAAATAATCTTGAAAACAAAACACTTCCAACTGTAAATTGGATTGTCTGGTTTATATATACATTACAAAGGACGCTGTGCCCATTAATTATTATTTGTTTTATGGAAATGATTGAGTAGAGTCATTAAAGCACATTGGCCCAGATCCAGAACAACGCTTGTGAGCGAATTTACGCGTGGCGGAGACGTAAAATCGCGTTTTAAGTACTGCGCATGCGCACCATAGAAAATACACTCCATACCGTAGCGTAAATGTGAACGTATGGGCCATTCACGTACGTGTCACGTAAATTCTTACGTGTGGGCGTGCCAATTTTACGTGAGTCAAAATTACGTCTGAAACACTATATAGGCGGGGTTTGTATTTAAAGTGTACAGTATGGGCGTGCTTAGCTGCGTAAATACGTGTTGCTCATACGTACGTGAGCGGATGACATCGGTTACGTAAGCAAAAGTTAAGGTAGGGTTTGGAAAGCGTATCTCGGACAAAATACGTACATTCAAGGAGTGTATAGAAGGTATGCAGGCGTAAATACGCTACGTGAGTAAACGTATGGCAAGCGGAGTTCTGGATCTACCCCGTTGTGCCTTGATTATTTTTGTGTATTGCACCTGACTTGAATGCGACTATTCAAGCATTTATGTTGTTTGATCATTTCTAATTAGATTAAAAAAGTAGTTAGCTAACACAGTTGTAGTACTGTAAGGGCATTTGTAAAGACAAGTACAAACTAATCAATTCATTTCCTATTTGGGTATGGGAGATATTGAGATATTACAGTTACTTCCATATCGCCTTATAGTACATGTTGGACTGATTTATGCTGAAAAATAGTCTAGACGTGCGCTGTGCTGATTCCATTAAGATAGCACAGCATGGCCGGGAGATGGGTTCGATCATTGGGTAGCATACCGGTGGGAGTCCCCGCTCCGATGGGCTGCCTTTAGAAAGAGACAGCCATTTTGTCTCCTTTTCGTCTGTCTCTATTTCGAATGGCAGCCATTTGAGATTTTTTTTTAATGAATGGGTGAGTATGCCGATTGGAATACTCACCCATTAATTTTACCCGAACCTCCCGCACCTGCCGCTGACAGCTCTGGAGAGATGAGTACCCTCTCCATGGACTTTTAGTGTTAGAAAAGGGTTAGGCTCTTAGGAAGGGAGGGTTAGGGTTATGGATATAGAAATGGAGGGTTAGAGTCAGGCTGTGGGGAAACAAGGGTTAGAGTCAGACTGCAGGGAAGGGAAGGTTAGGGTCAGAATTAAGGGAAGTGTTGCGGTTACTTTTTACACTTACCTATCGGAGCACCATTTTCGCGTAGAAACACGGGCGTAGGTCTAGATCAGGCCCATTGTGATTAAGAAAGAGGAGGTTTCAGACTTTTATTGTAAGATTTTTTTTAAGAAAGATTTCAGACTTTTATTGTAAGATTTTTTGTAATTTTCCTTAAACTTGCAAGTTACCAATTAATTTTGTCAAACTGTTATAAGTACATTATTTTGCTGGTCGAACTGATATTAATTTGTGTTTTGAATTTCAAATTGACATGTTCTAATATTAATGTGTACAAACTAAAGTTGCCTGCTCATATTTAACGAAAACAAAATTAATAAGTAAAACAAAATTTAATCAACTTTATTTGGTGTCAGTTCAGAGTCATTCTTGTTATATATCACCTCTCCGCAATTCTTAACCTTGACCTTAACATTCGGTCATCACATTTATGCTGCTCAATGCCACAATATTTTATTTATGAGCAAATTATGAGTCAACAGATGTTCTATTTTATTAGTTTATGGGTCTTATAATTTGTTCTTATTTATTGTATTGTTAATTATATACTAATTAAAATGTACCAATTTTGTATTTAGAGTTGTTGTTTTTATCACATATTCAACTAGCACTGCTGATATTATTCTACTATTGTTGTTTTTTTAGGGACTTTGCACATTCCCTCCAGCAAAATGCTGTTCTATTGGTGAATTTTGTAATATTGTTCTACTCTCCCATCAATAATGGCTCACATTTACTAATTAGCCTATAGTTACATCTAGACAAATCGTGCTCATCCTGAAATTCTTTTAGTTTATTTATACATATAAGGCAACATTAAGGAATGGAATTTACCAAGGGACTCTTTGGTCAGAAGAAGGGGAATGGCACAGGAAATAACTTTTAACAAATTTGAGTCACATGTTAGAAGATGGGATGCTTTTCTGTTACCTTCAGTGGCTTCCTGCTGTTCCTCGTGTTGCTAAGCAGCTTGGATGCTGCTGAAGCCGTTTTTTCGTTTTAGTGATTGCAGCTCCTGCTAGGCAGCCGATATGTCCTTAAAGAAGGCGCAAAGACCACTGTTTTGTCCCTACTGGTTGCCTGGGAACAGTTCTCATGCTGATTAATGAGCTGTTCTATACAAATCCTGCAGGGACTGGTGTCCCTGCTGCTTATATGAATGTGTCAGTACCTACATATTACTTCTACACTCTTCAGGTTTACTCAAGCATGTATTTTGCTCTGTCTAGTCAGATGTATCCTTGGACCTACCCTTGTATTCCTGTCTGTCTGTGACTAATGCTCAGTACAGTGGTATTTAGGTATTCCACATGGAGAACCGGATTCAGACGTATAGCATATACATCTGGAGTTTAGCGGTTTTTACTACCGCGCATGCGTAGTAAATTTTTTACGTAATGTACGTATCCTAAGGAAAACTTACGCCTCAATAGGGCACCCTTATCTCTACGTGTGTACTAACACGCGTATGTTACTTACGTACGTGCGTATTTAACTAACTGTGCCCTCAAATGCCCATTTACATGCCTCCCTCTGCCCACTTTCAGGTAACTTCTAACGTACGGAAGACAAGACAACCACGCCCCTCCGTACATATGTCCCTAAGTGAGATTCACAAGTCTGTGCCTAAAGTATATAACGTGCGTAAATACTATGTCATTTGCGTGGAAAAAAGTTACTATGTGCGCTGTTAATCCACTCCTAAAAATACGCACGCAATCCCACGCAAAACAAGATCTGTGAATACATCCCAGTATGCTATAGGCAAAACCTCACTGTTTATCACACACCATTGGAGGTCATAACACCGCTGAAGCTTCTTACCTGACATAGGCAAGGCCCTGTGGTTTGGAAGTATTTAGATGATAAGACTCTTTACTCCGCAGTCTAGGATTTTCTTAGCTGAGGGGAGAGAGCTCTCTACATAGGAATCAAAAATGAGACAGTTTATGAGCTGTGCCTCTAGGGAAGATTCCAGGAAAAGCACACATTAAACTATTAATGCAAAATGTGACATATTTTACCAATAGGATTCACAATTGTATGTAAATCTGCAGATATCTTCCTGCTAATTCATACTGAAATATTAACATGCAGAAGATAGATAGATAGATAGATAGATAGATAGATAGATAGATAGATAGATAGATAGATAGATAGATAGTGGAGGTTATTGTTTAGATAGCTTTGTGTTTCAAGGTTGTGTGGTGTTCTGTCCAGCTGTCCAGTACTGGAAGCTTTATTGTGTTCTTGTGCTGTACCTCATACCATAAAAGTAGTAACTGTCCTCAAAACATGAATACTTTATGAATGTATGAACCAACATATTGTATAACCTTATGGATATGGAATCATTTTATAATATTAAACAAGAAAATATAAAATGTATACTAGAGTTGCAGTCCGAATAACAGTTGATATTTTCCCAGTAGCACAAGATCTACTCCTCTCCAACCAAAATGTGATCAAGTCGTATAATTCAATATGAGCACAAATGATTAGACTAAAGTGAAGTTATATGTAGTGATGGCTTTTTCCTTACAAAAACCAATAGATGTGCAAAGAAATCTTATAATGCTTCAATCACTGAAAAATAAAGAACAAATAATTTACTCAGCCTACAAACAGCAAGTCTAGAACCTAATCACATATTAATAGATCTAGTCTCCCTGACATTTAAGTGTAATAAAAATAAATGTATTATGCAATTTGAGCAATATAATATAAAATAACTATTTTGGAATATGTAAGAGCATCTAAAGAGGTAACCAGACAAGTAGATCTGTTAAGCAAAACAATACATTAAATTATGTATTGTAACAGTAACTTATGTAGATCAAAATTGAATTAAACTCAGCTACAACTTAAAAATAAACAAAATAAATAAAAATGTATAACTGTCATGCATGAGCTTATGTGATGTCTGTTTATGAGTTCAATTTTAGGGAATTTATGTGAGGTTTGTGGCGACTAAACAAACTCATTACCAGGTTACCTGAGGTGAGGGAAAGTGGCTCCTAGCTCTGGGAAGCACAGATTGATGGTATGTACCGTGTCTGCTCTGTATAGCACAGCACGTGCTGATCACCTCAACAAACCGTAAAAGATTAGCCAAGGTTTCTAAAGCATGGTTTGAAGTTAATGTTTTTTGCAGCCTACAGTGCTATGCTAATCATTTGTCCTACATTTCTGTGCCATCCCTTTATCCATTTTGATGTTTGTTCCTGAAAGCAGAGACTAAGTGACACTCACAGGGTGGTGAACATGCGCTATAAACTTTTAAGGTGACTTGTGTGAAAACGACAAGAACAGACATATTTTGTGCTCGTGGCGACAGATGTGTCAGGATGCAAAGAGAAAAATAATTGGAAATGTTTCCCTTTCCTGTAACAAAGAAAAATGGCTTATTGATGTATAATTTACATCACAAACCATAATCTGTAGCAGAACTTTTAAATTCTGTATATACTGTAAATACTCATGTTGTATGACAGACCTGGAACAATCAACATGCAGCCCTTACATCCTTTCCCAATCATAAAGCCCCAGGGTGGATGAAATCCTTATTGAGACTTATAAACCTTTTCTCTGTTTTATGTGCCACAGTTGCTCTCATACTTTGATAAAATATATGAGAGTGTAGAACTCACGCGTACGTTCGCTACGCTCGCGGGCGATTGCGGTCGTAGCTCTGGATCAGGCCCATAGTCATTTTCAACTACCAGATACAGAGGCTCTGGAGGCAGTGGTGGCATCCTTGGACCTTACCAAGATGTTTGACTGCATGGAATGGCTACATCTCTGAGTGCTGACCTTCTTTGGGTTTGGGACCGGTTTTATTAAACGGATACTCAGAACCACCGGCCTGTATCTGCCTCAATAGGCATACATTATATTCCTTTGGGTTGAGTAAGGGTTGGTAGTGCTACAGATACTAAACTACACTGTACGACAAGCAACGAAATTCACTCTCTAATAATATCCTCAACACCCTCAACCTGTCCTGTGAACCCCATTCCCTTACACCTTCTCAAACACCTCACTCCCACTGCCTGCTCCCATCTAGCACACCTTCTCAACCTTTCCCTCTCATTTGGTATCTTCCCTTCCTCTTCCAATCATGCCCTTGTCTCTCCCAATCTCAAAAAACCTAATCTGGACTCTATATCCCCCTCCAGCTACTGACCTACATCTTTTCTCCCCTTCACCTCCAAACCTACCAATGTCTCATCAGCTACCTCGCTGACAACTCGCTCCTGCACTCCCTTCCATCTGGTTTCCGGCCTCTTTATTCCACTGAGACTGCCCTTACCAAAGTGACCAATGATCTGTTATCTGCCAAATCCAAGGGCCAATGCTCCATCCTCATCCTTCTTGATCTGTTGGCTGCTTTTGACACTGTTGAGCATCCTCCTCTGCTTAAAACACTCCGTTCTTTTGGACTCACTGACTCTATCCTGGTTTTCCTCCTATCTCTCTGACCATACCTTCTGTTTCCACCCCTAGCTCATCCCCCCCCTTCCTCTCTGCTCCCTGTTGGTGTCCCCCAGGGCTCTGTCCTTGGCCCGCTCCTCTTCTCCCTCTACACATTCTTGCTGGGTAACCTCATCAGCACCTTTGGTTTTAACTACCACCTCTCTAATTTACCTCTCTTACCCTAACCTCAACCCCTCTCTTCTGTCTAAGATTTCCAAGTGCCTTGCGTCCCTATCCACATGGATAGCCAAATGCTTCCTCAAGCTAAATATGGACAAAACGGAAATCATTGTTTTTCCTCCACTCCCCTCCATCACCACAACCAATGGTGATACCTCTGTCTCCTTCTCCCCTCTCTCTTCACTGCCTAGGTGTCACTTTACTTTATACCTCACATCCATGCCCTTTCTCATTCTTGCCGTTTCCACCTACACAACATTGCACGCATCCGTCCCTTCCTCACCAATAAAGCTACCAAAACCCACATCCACTCTCTAGTCATATCACGTCTCGACTACAGTAACCTCCTCCTCGTTGGTCTCCTGATCACCCGTCTTGCCCACTTCAATCTATACACCATGCTGCTTCCATGCTCATCTTCCTCTCATGCCGCTCTAACTTGGCCTCTCCTTTATGTCAAACCCTCCACTGGCTTCCTGTCCACTACAGACCTCTCTTTAAACTCCTTACCCTCACCTTTATGGCCATTTCCTCATCCACTGCTCCCTACCGCTTTCCTCATCTCCATGCACATCCCTTCCCCCCCCCTCTCCGTTCTGCTAACTAACGCTGTCTGACCTCCTTACTGATCACCACATTTCACGTTCATGTCCAGGACTTCTTTTGCGCTGGACCTCTGCACTGGAATAACCTTCCTTCTTTAGTCAGACTCTCCCCCACATTGTAGTTCTTCAAGCACTCACTAAAAACGCACCTGCCCCTCCTCCACTTAACATTCTCACTGCTGACGTGAGCAGGGCTCTCCATCCTAGTGTTGTTCCTTCCTCTACCATTCCCCCCTCACTTCGTACCTTCTTCTCCCCTTAGCTACCCTTTTACCCCGTCCCCGCCTGTGGCTATCTCTCAACCTCTCACCGCGCTCTATCCCCTACTCCCTGATCAGCCAAGCTTGACACCTCGCTTTTGCCTTGCTGTCTGTGGTTGTTTAACTTTATTGTATTTTTGTGATATTTTTATATTTATATTGTATTTTATTATGTACAATGCTGTCCATCCTCGCCCTGTATGTCTGTACTGTATTTTGTTGTTGTATTTTGTACAGCGCTGCGGACACATTGTGGCGCCTTATAAATAAACAATAATAATATTGACAACAAGCTGTTATTTTTAGCAGATGTGCAGCGTTCCTTCTGACACCCCTAGGTATGCCTTTTTCTTCTACTTGCAATTAAGACATGCCATGTCAGCACAGACAAAGATGGCTAGCCTTGCAAACTTTGCGCTCAGGCTTCTTTTAGTTGATAGAGGCCAGCGTAAAGTGGTTTCTTATGTGAATGGCTCCCTTAATGGTGAGATCTCCCCAAATGTTGTAGCCCCTATTAAATTAAATTGGGAATGATCGTGCTCAACTATCTGAGCAGAACTGGTCACAGATGTCGTCGAGAGGCTGCACAATGTATCAGGGTTCAACAGAATCAACCTGCAAACAGCTTCCACAACAACACACATTTCCAGGCTCACTGGAAGATGCTCTGACTGCAGGAAACAGCAGAAAAAAAATGAAATTCTGAAAGTTGTCATGTAACCATAGAGACATAAGCAGCACATCCAGCAGCGACAGTGGAGGTCTGATGCTGGATCCCTGCCTTATACAGAAATCCGTACAGCATGTGGAGGCCAATCCCCTTGAGTATATGGATTTGCGCTGGGTGACCCCTACCATAACTTTTAATTGAAGCCAGCCCTTACTGTACTATCCTTCCCACCTTTGGAATTTTTCACCAAGGCAGAATTCTGGATTCAGAATCAACATGGAAAAGCGGCATCCATACATACCCATGCATGTGGCGCCTCCAAAGGGGGTGGGGTCATTTACGGATACTAGTGATCATAACACGCCCCCCCCCTGTAGGAAGTAGGGATCCAGTCCACAGAATGGATGTTAAAGTATCAATCATTGAAAAAAGTCTTCTCTCACTATTCCTGTGCACTCTGGAGTGTAAACAATGGTTTATGCAGAGAGCTAAAATGATTGGGTGGGGGAAGGGTTGATATTGGTTAATAACCTCCTATTTGCATCTGTATGCGGTGGTGCTGAATTCTACACCCTCCTTGGGAGTGGAATTTACCACTATGTACATGATATTACACTGAATAAACAGCAGAAATGCTGTTCCTTTTACATTTGTAACTTCTAATGATTGCTCATGACATGCAGAGGACATTAGATATAGAATTAAAAAAAGCTTGAGAGCACTAGTTAGTTAATTATTTTATTATTTATTAACAGGTTTTTATATAACGTCATCAGATTACGAAGCTCTTTACAATTTTAACAATGATTATAACAAGACCTTTAAAGACCGCATATACGCAATCTACGTAAAACAAAATGATACGTAGGTAACGTAAAATAGTTACTACGCATGTGTAGTAGCTACTATCTGGGAATTAAGACCGCATGTGCAACACGTACAGTGAATCCGGGCCAGGGTCGACAAAAGTAGATAGAGGAATTTGGTACACTTCTCTGAAGAGGTGAGTTTTAAGGGAGCGCTTGAAAGTTTGGAGAGTAGAGAATAGTCTTAGTGGGCGAGGAAGGTTATTCCAGAGAGTGTTTGCAGCCCGGGAGAAGTCCTGTCACTGTGAATAGAAAATAGGCTGACACTGGGAATAGTTAATAGGCTGCATTTTCCTCAAATGTAATCTTCTCCAAAATATGCTGAGCTTTGTTTATACATCAGATTACATGTAAAGGACATGGAAAATCAGAATCCCTACAAAGCAAAGAAGGGTGAGCCATACTGACCGGTGAACGCAGTCATACCCAGCCATAGTATATATGTTTAAAAATGCTACTAAGAGGACATGACTGATTCTGGAGTATGTGGAAAGGGTGAATAGTTAACTGGTGATGCTTGGAGTAATTTACATATGCTTTAATGACAAATATGAAGATGAGCTGGTTGGCACAGTTTAATAACACTTATGATGAAATAAAACATGACCAAAAAAACTAAAACTAAACTGAAACACACCAATAAAATATAATCTAATAACTTTTGTAACATAAGAATTCTGTATATATCCCTTAACCATATGTGGGTGCATTAGCACAATTTTCTAATAAACCTGAAATGGTTCAAACATACCAAACACCAAAACAGAGCAGTGGAAATGAGTATCAACAGTCCATAGCATCCGGCAGCTCACTAGTCACCCAGCCTACAGCTATATCATACTACAAAAACGGGAGAGGGGAATACCTTACAATACTTGTACCTGAAACAATTCCATTAGAGACAGCGGCCTTTCTGAGGCAGGGGAATCTATTCTCTTGTGACTAGAATGGTGGTATTTGATAAACCAAAGGATTATTTTTTCAAGACATTTAAAGACCATCCCTGATGCTGTAATGTAGCAATGCAAAATTTGCTCTTTGTGTGCATGGAAAACGTTCTCAAACATAATCAAGTCAAGATAAATCTATTTTTTATTCCAAATAGAATAAGTACACTTTGGGAGTGGCTAATGCATTCTAAGGCCAAAGGGCTCTAGTAGTTTAATCAATAAAGGGATTGATTGGGGTTTATGCTTAGAGAAGCGCTCACATTTCTATATTACTTCTCCTGTTTCAATGTTTGCATAGTCAAATTTTATCCTAAAATTTATAGGATGCAGGGGAAGAAGGTGGCAGGCTCGGGCCCACAGCAAGGAGGCGGGACCTGAGTTTGGATGGGTGGGTCTAGGTGGAGCCAGACAGTACCACTGCCTGATAGAAGCTGTCAGTAGCTGTACTTCATATGAGTGCCAAGCTGCTCGCAATGTATTTATAAACAGCACTCAGGATTGCAGAGCGCTGCTATAAGCTGTCAGCCACTGACAGCTTGCTTACAGTACAGGGGTAAGGTGAGTGCCTGTTATGTCCCTCCCTCCTCTAGGCCCCATAGCAGCCATACCCCTTGCACCCGCTGTAGTTACGCTTCTGATATGATGCATTGGAAGACACCTGTTTAAGGTTAAATTGACTTTGAAAAAAAACAAAATAGAAAAACCAGTGTCCTGTTCATCCTTTGAATGATGTAAACAAAAACATTTAGGGCTAGATCCTAAACTACGTATGCGAGCGATTTTACGTTAGTCTCTGATGTAAAATCGCTCATTAGTATTTACTGCGCATGCGCACGGCAGATGTTACGCCACGTAACTATGAACATTCATACCAGCCACGTATCAACAGCTTAACTACGAAAGAAGGGGTGTGACTGCCATACGACACCCATAATTACGCAAGGCGACTGCCCTGACGCCCCCAGTTTTCAGCTTCTTAATCGACTTAATCTTTAGCTTCGTAGCTGTGTGTGTAGGGTGGCTAATTAAGAACGTTTTTGCCTAACTGTGCCCAGATTTCCTAATTTAAATGGCTCCCTCCACCCAATCTTCTTATCTTCGTTCTTGTTTTCTCGGCACACCCCTTCATTCTTAAGTCATTACGCCCCTTGAGGAAATAGATTCGTATGGTGATTCAGAGCTGTTCCGTTCTAAAGTCCTGTGTAAATTGCGTATATTAAGTTGCTACGCCTGTGCAGAATATCCCTTCTTACATATACGCACCTAAAAAGCTGCATTTTCTTAACTGTGATGTCCCAATGTCCAATGTCCCAACCATCTTAATTGATAAAATAAATGAGGCCAAACAATGTATTAGTTACATAATTGAGCAAAAATGTGCAATATTTTAGAATAACATTCAAGAAGGTTCAAGTAGTCTGGAGTTTAGTGAGACTTTCACAATTTAAGCCATATGCATTTGACAGAATTTCCACAAATGTAAACATATTTTCCTATTTCCTATTGCATGAGTGTATCGATAATTGTTAAATAACAATAACATGTTATACCTAAATAGACTAAATATATACTCACACAACTAACATAAACACAGTGGAATGATTATTGATTATTACTTAAGTTGACAGAACAACACTTTATGATTGTTTGATATGAATGACTAAATATTTTCATGTTTTAGCATATACTAACCTAAAATAAATTGGCTATAATGCTTACCCTAACCCTCCCCTTCCATTACTCTAACCCTAACCCTCCCTTCCCCGTAGCCTAACCCTAAGATTCCCTTTCCCAGAGCCAAAACCTAAGACTCCCATCCCCGTAGCCTAACCCTAGACTCCCCTACCCAAAGCCTGACCCTAAATCTGTAATTCCATTACCCTAACTCTCCCCTTCCATTACTCTAACCCTAACCCTCCCCTTTCATTACCCTAACCCTCTCTTACCCACAGCCTAACCCTTAAACTCCCCAGAGAGTGTTAGTTACCTCTCCGAAATTTCCGAAAAAGAAATAGGTAATTACTTAGCCATTCAAAAGATACTTTCGAAAACAGTTTTCGGCTGTCACTACTTCTAAACTTAGCATTTTGAGGCGGTGATTCCCACCACAGTCAGACACACGATATAAATGTAATTATTTTTGTTTTTGAGAAACAGGCTATATTTTATAAAATCATTATGTCTAACTGATACCAAGCTCGAAAGATCATCCCCACGCTCACGTACCCAGTTGAAAATATGTAACACAGAGTTTCTTCTTCTCTCTTTTCTACTTCTCTCTGTCTCTCTCAGTGTTATTTTACAAAGTATAATTCACCGTCATACATATTATTTTTGTAATCCACATGTATGCTTTGTGTAAGTTTGAGAATATGAACCTAACCAATGTGGAAGTATAATTAATCTACAAGTCAGCTACACCCATATCGATATTTTATTATTTGTATGATGTTTTACATTGCAACTCATAAATAAAGAATATATAATAAAAGAAATCATTATGTCTACTAAAATAAAGTTTTATTCAAGAATATGTCTAAACTAGTATCTAAAGTCAACAATAAAATAAGATTCATACCACCTAATAAACAGCTAAGTGTAATGAAAGCTAAAACCCGTCTATTGCTATTTTAAGAAACAACACTACTTTTAATACATCTAGAAAATAGTATCACCCGCACAATGTCATATGCTCTGTGCCCCCAGAAGCAATTACTCTTCTGAGCTGTAATTACACTTGTAAGATGCTGCAGATTCATATTCTCTTCCATCTTCCTATTCCCAATTGATATTAAGATGTATGGTGTCTTGTGCTTAGGAGATGTGCAGTTAAATGTGAAAGGTTTGATACGGTAGACTTTGGTGGAGACAGCATTCCACATTATAGACTTATTTTGAATGACAAATATAAAATAATGTGACAAAAGAATGTGCAAAGGAGTCCAATAATTATTTATCAATGAAAAAAAAAATACATAGTAAACCACTGGGGAAATGCTAAAGCCACATTAAATTCAATTAGACTTTAATGATAAATAATGATAATGATTTTCACTGGTAATATATATCAGTTATTTTTGGGTAGGGTTATCATTAAGATCTCTTAGTGGTAGAATAATGGGGGAAGGGCTGAAAAACATTATCTTTCTATTATTGTGTTACATAAAATGTAACAAGTTGAGGGTCTAAATAAGTACATTACATGGCTAATTTAACAAATAAAATGCATAATCTTCTCCAAAATAAGCAATGCCTTTTCTTTTCTAAATAAACTGTAAATGAAAGAGTTCTTGACACAACCTAATCTCTCGCTCTCCAGCGCAGGGGATTCTGGGAGTCATTGAAACACCGTATATTTTAAAACAATTGAACTTGTCCAGCTGAGCTGTAGTAGCCTGAGTTATCAGAAGAGAACCTCTGAGAAAGATGAACCACGTCTAGGTTGACTTCCCCGAAATAGAAATTGTTGAAAAGCTGCAAAAGAAAAAAGAAAAAAAAAGTAAAATGTTTCATGTAAGTGATCATGAGAGATGTCTTTAAGAAATGGCAGAGCTTAATAATATCAACGTTTTCATTATCTTACAATACACCACCTTTCTTAGCTGTCCAATCAGATTTGGCAATTGAGATTACATAAGATCCAGCATGAAGACTCCCCTGAGGAACTCTAACTGTGTTCATTTAAAATGTGCTTGCATCATGAACTAAACATGGGGAAAGCATTAGGATGTATAAGCAACTCCTTCACTGCCAGGAGTGGAAACTCTAGAGGGAATTAAATCTAGAATATGAAAACACTATTTTTAGATCATTTCGGGCACAGAACCTTGGGGGATACAATTCCTAGGGGACAATTTAGATTTAAAAAAAATACTAATTGGCTGTTTGCATGTTAATTACTGCGCTGCTTCTAGCCACAATGTTTAAATTAGAATATTGACTACCAGTGTTATAATATAATCCTCAATAACAATGGCTCAGCTGCTGTTGTGAAACGAGTGTATTGAATGGTGGATCCATGCCCAGGACCCCACCTTACGTATTCTGCACAGAACACAACACAGAAAGTCAGCTGTTTCTATTAAATCTGGATCCAGATATATCTGTACTCACAAAATACTCTAAAATGTGACTGAATCCAACACTGATGTGGTCAGTTACAGATGGTATAACAATGGTGCTAAACTACAAATTCCACCAAAAGGATTCCAAAGTCATATGAACAATCAGGGAAATGGTCAATAGTGCAGAATCCTGAAACAGTCTGGCTGGGGAACCCTACATTGCAGATGGCAGCTAAAGGTGCTGCTGCGCTACTTAAGGGGTAGCCTAATGGTGCTAAACTACAAAGTCCACCAAAAGGATTCCAAAATCATATGAATGAGCGCTGACCACTTCCAAAACTCTCCTAATGTGATAGGGAGAGAAGAAAGTTGTATGATAAAATATAAAACAGCGCTCTGTATATCCACTGTAACAATCAGGGAAATGGTCAATAGTGCAGAATCCTGAAACAGTCTGGCTGGGGAACCCTACATTGCAGATGGCAGCTAAAGGTGCTGCTGCGCTACTTAAGGGGTAGCCTTTATAAGGGTCTGCACCTAATGATTATTCAGCTGAAACATGCGCAAACACAGTAACACATTGACGCATTCACAGATCTTTTTCTCATGGCTAATGCAAGAGATCCCACTGACAGGTATAAACCAAGACAGGGCTGACAAATTATTTATGATTTAGGAGCCAGTCCAAAAGATAAGAAGACAGAATTTTTTTTGACAAACACTTATTTAGACTGCTGTGTGTGTACATGCATTTTAAAATACGCGATACATTCAACAGCAGATGGGTAGGTAGGGGGGGAGGAGGCTGCAGATGACCATGTGTGGTTGCTCCTTTAGTGATCCATCTTCTCCCCGCAGCCTAACCCTAAGCCTCCCTTCTCCAAACCATCCCATCATCGCAGCCTAACCCTAAGTCTCCCCTTCTAGACTCCATCCCCTCACCGCAGCCTAACCCTAAAACTCCGTCCCTGCAGCCTAACATTGAGGCGCCCCTTCTCCAACCCAGCCCTTCTCCTAACCCTAAGTCTCCCCTTCTAGACTCCATCCCCTCCCCACAGTCTAGCCCTAAGTCTCCCCTTCTCCCATCCACCCCCTCCCTGCAGTCTAACCCTAAGGCTACCCTACATAACTAAAACCACATCAATCTCAGATGCCAGGTCCAAGCTTTGCTGAGCCTTGATATAAGGTAAGAATCTGTCCCATGATTGTTAATCCACCAGTTCTGGGTGGAGATGTGTAGAGAGCTGTTCAATAAGTCACTAGAATGAATGGAAAGCAATGCCTCTGATAGAAGGGGATATGGATGAAAGGTGAATATTCAGTAGAATATCACTGGGGTGTTGACCCAAACATAAAACACTGGCTGTAGATGGAAGCGTTAAGTGGAAACAAAACCATGGATCCCATTTGAGTTGACTTGTGAGGATAAGGTACTGTTAGATGGTATGGCAGGTTACTAAGTTGCTGTATAAACTTATAATCAATCACAATTAACAAAGGATAATTATGAGTTTTCACACAGAGCTGGCTAAAGTGTTTCATGGCTCTAGTACTGGTATGCTGAGTTTGTAGCAGACACTGAGCTATATTTGGTTTTATTGAATTTATTTATGTTGTTAATAATATAAAAAAAATGTAAATCAATCACTCCGCTTGGTATTTTGTTTCACTTAATTTTTAACTTATCTTTTTTACAACAATATTTTCAATCACTTCTGACTAATTAAATACAATTAGCGCTGTCTGCTTTGCTTGGTCCATAACTTGTTTTCAGGATGTAGACTTGCCCCGCGTTACTAACAGGTCTTTGGGGTTAGTATTAGAGGCCATACAGTGCTGAATTTTTTAAAATTTTTCTCTGTCTATTTCTCAACCTGACTCTAAACAAACTCAGCACAACATAGAAGTTAGAATTCACGGATTTAACCTGAGATAAGTGTAGGTATATGGGATCGATTTCATATAGTTATTAGAAATAAATAAAGTGTGGGTTATAGGTACTAAGGGACTCAAGAATCAAAGTAGAAACCCAATCATAACAAAGCCCAAGACCAGCATCAGACAGTATATTTATATCTATCTATATTTATTTATAATTCACAGATATGAATTAATTATGAAGATCAAGCTGGCTGACTTTTCATTATTGATAAGTGACTAAAATAGATTGTCCCAAAACAGAGCTAAACATGAAAATACAGTCCTGGGGCCAGAATTACTAAGCTGCAAGTTTGGAAAAGTGGAGATGTTTCCTATAGCAACCAATCAGATTTTAGTTCTCACTTTCCTATTACATGCTAGAGAATGTCAGCTAAAATCTGATTGGTTGCTATAGACAAAATCTTCACTTTTCCAAACCTGCAGCTTAGTAAATCTGGCCCCTGGTCTCTAGTGAAACAAGAAGGCCTTTGATCCCACTTTTGATGTTTATACAACAGATTATTATTGTATAGTGTTGCATAAGGATTGCTCTAAGTATGACATTTAATATTGGCACAAGAGTAACAAGTACTGTCTTTGTGTTGTAATGCAGTACAACAAAGCAAAGAATAAAGCAACAAGAAAGATGACGCAATGTATCAAGAGGCTTTAAAGAGAATTTAGTCTGAGGTCAAAATGTTCAGTACTGCAAATCAAAATTATATATATATTACATGGAAGCAACATAAAGATTGACTTATCATATATACCAATGTAAATATAGCGCCTACAGAAATATTTAACAGGTTTCTTTAGATGCTAAACCAATACCCAAACCAATAGGCAATCTAGGCTTCTGGAAGATTCCATCCTGAAATACCATACCAAACACATATTTTAGGACTCCCCTTTTATATTTATTTTATTTATATACAATTGTAAAGCCAACTACTTTGCTATAAGCGTCTCCTTAAGGTATTACGGTAACTTACACATAAAGAATAAAACTTATGCTGGGTACACACTTTCATAATTTTCCCAACTCCCAACAAAACAGTCTGATAGCCGGATAAATTGTATACAGTGCCTAATAATCAACCAGGCTCCCAGCCACACGGTGCCAGTTCCCATAAATGGGTTCAGCATACATAGTAAGACAATATGTACGTAACTGTAATATCTCAAGGACACCTAAACAGAAAATATTGTATAGTCTCTACAGATGCCCTTGCTGTACTGTAAATGTGTAGGTTACCTTCTTTCAGTCTAATTAGAATTAGATGGTTCAAACAACAAAACTTCTTCTAAAATGCACTACACATCAGCCTTAAAAATAAGGAAAACAGTTTACTTCCATGACTCTATTCCAATTCTACACTCAAATAATTCCATCAAAATAATAATAACAATAATAATAAAAGAAGACCACTCTGTAATCACCGCACAGCTTAATCCCTTGGGTTGCATAGTTGTAATGCTCAGCCATGTAGACACGGCAGAACTAAGTAGTACATATAAGCTAATTTTCGGCTGTCTCTCTTTTGAAAATTGCACTAATTAGAAGATTTTATTAATGAATGTGTAGTTAATGAATGTGTAAGTATGACAAATTTATATTTCAACATACTTACCCATTCATTAGTTCGGAAACTGCTGCCGCAGATCTGCCAGACAGGTGAGTATTACAGGGGAAGCTATGGGGAGTCTTAGGGTCAGGCTGTGGGGAAGGGAGTCTTGAGGTCAAACTGTGAGGAAGGGAGTCTTAGGGTCAGGCTACAGGGAAGGTAGTCTTAGGGTCATGCTACGGGGAAGGGATTCTTAGGGTGAGACTGCGGGGAAGAGTGTCTTAGGACCAGGCTTTAGGTAGGGAATCTTATGGTCAGGTTGCGGGGAAGAGATGGTTAGGTTAATGAAAGTGGAGGATTAGGGTTTAATGGAAGGGGAGTGTTAAGGTAAGAATTAGGATAAGGATTGGGGTAGGATAAATACCAGTTGAAGTCCCCGATCAGAAACTTTGATTTCCGAAATAAGGACATTCGAAAGTTCCTTTTCAGATGTCCCTATTTCAAATACTGCCTAGTTTCTATTTTTTTCCAGAATGGGTGAGTATGCCAATCGGCATACTCACCCATTCTCATTCGGAAATACCGCCGCCGCCGATATCCCATATTTTTTTTTTTTCATTATTTCATTATTTCTAATTTTGTGAAATTTTGCTTTTGGGGTTCTCATAAGCTGTAAGCCATAATCATCAAAATTAATACAAATAAAGGCTTGAAATATCTCACTTTGCATGTAATGAGTCTATATAATATATTAGTTTCACCTTTTAAGTTGAATTACTGAAATAAATTAACTTTTGAACGATATTCAAATTTTTCGAGTTTCACCTGTATAAGACACAAAAAAGCAAATACTATCCAGATGAATCAAGTTGTGCTGGTCTACAATCAAAAGAAAAAAAATACTTGTAGTGATATATGGCAAGTTAATCAAAGTAGTGACACTGAAGATACTCCCAATAGACTAACTACATAAAATAAAATATGTTGTCAAATTATGTTAATTCCATTTGTTGCAGTTAAAAGTATCGATAAACACAAAAAGCTCAATGATAACCATAATAATGGAAACATAGGTATTACTGGGGATTTTTTTGTCCACAGGTTTACAAAACTAAGAATACTAGAAAGTGACATTGGGCTGGATCCAGACTTAAGTAAGTGCTTGAAATTTGTTACTCCTGGGCTAAACCATGTTTATTGCAGGGGGAGTCAAGGTAATTGTACTCTTTGCATGCAGGGATATATCTTCAAATTGCTTACTGTACACAGATACTGACCAGCTTTACTACCACACTGTTATTTAGGTTTGGGTTAGGAAACATCACACACTAATACTAACAACACTAATACAGTTTGCAACAAATGAAATATGACTCCCCTTAAATCAACATGGTTTAGCCCAGGAGTAAATAAGTTCAGGCACTAAACAAGGTCTGGATCCAGCCCATTGGAAACATGTGTTGATTCTTATTTTTGTATTTTGGTTAAAAGTTCAAATGTTAAGTTAGTATTAATAAAGATTGTCAGTTTGGCATTGATTCAAACATATATAGGCCTATAAAATAGTTTGAAAAGTAGACCTTAACTAAGTAGACCATAACATTGTCTTGTTAGTGCCATCCCTAAATAGTAACTTATTTGTAGCTCCTATAGGGCGTGAAACTAATCATCCATGTCTTAGTTAATTTTATTTTTAAGTGTTCAAATTAAGTTCATGCATATACTGTAAAATGGTGGACACATCCAAACTATGGCTAAATACTACAGTGATGATTGTAACATTTGAAATTATATTTAGTAAAAATGCACAGGTTTTACCCTTTGCATTCATTATCATGTGAGATGTGTGTCCGTATTATGTGCACTGAAATGTTAAACACCTACAATATTGATTGTGTATAATTTTTGTTTGTTGCAATATGTTGTGTTCAGACTGTAATTTTTCATTTTGTTTGTATTGTAATTTTTGCAATTATACATTTCTCTAACATATATGTATGCTTCTATGTATAGGTCGACACAGACAACGTGCCCAGCATGGTGGGCAACAAATGGAGGAGGAGGAGCAGCAGCTGGAAGCCCAGCAGCAGCCTGAGGGGTTGGCTAGAAACACATAAAGGTGGCAATCAGATTGACTGGATACAAAGAGGGGTCAATAAGATTGGTTGGACACAGAAGGAGGGGGTATAAAGCTGACTGGATACAGAAGGAGCGGTAAATAGGCTGACTGGATACACATAAAAGGGCAATAAGGCTGGCTGGACACAAAAGGAGGGGGCAATAAGGCTAACAAGATGAAAATAAATAAGGGGGCAATTTTTCTGTATGTTAATTTGAAGCAGGGGCCCCCCACGATTTAGTTGCCCAGGGGCCCCCACAGACCTTAATCTGGCCCTGGAAGTGTCATTTTATATATTGTGTAGTTTTTACATCAAACATTTGCACCAGCCACAGATTGTATGCAAGTCCAGGGGGCTAACACTCCACAACATATTTTGGACCCTTGCATTAGAATTTCATATGTAAAACTGTACTTGTATGCCGTACTACAGAACCCACCCACATTGAATGTACCTCTGGATCTGCCCCTATATGACTAGAGCTCAGTGCACTATATTATTTAAATGTCCTATATGGCATTTACAGGGACAAATTCTAGAAATAAATCACAAAACATCTATGTCTTCTAAGTGTCAGAAAGAACAAACAGGGGCCTTGTGTTTTTCTGCCAATGTGAAATATGATCAGAAATGTAAGCTGAAAATCACAAATCTGAACTGAAATGACAAGGCGTTTTCCTGAAAACGTATAGATCCTTATCTATTTATCCTGACAAGGACAACTGAGATTACCTATACAAATCAATAAAGTGCTGTAAGTACAATAAGTGCAGGACAGTTAGAAACTTATTGTAGAACACAAGAAATGTATTTACACTGTTTGAAGTTGCTTAATAACCAAGGCCCGTGTTCAGAGTACCGGACGTATGACATATATGTCCAGTGTTTAGCGATTCTTACTATTGTGCATGCGTAGTAATTTTTTTATGTAATCTACGTATCTTTTTCTTTCAGACCACATTTACGCAATCTACATAAGAAAAAGATATGTAGATTACGTTAAAAAATGACTGCGCAAGCGCAGTAGTAAAAATCGCTAAACACCGGACGTATTAGCAGGTATAACAATCAACAAACACAAATAAATATAACTATAATAACACAAATTTAACAAAAAGGATGCAAAGCAAGAAAGAAAGATAGAGGGCACACCTATAAAAATGATCTACCCAGTGCTTTTTTTAAAGAAAAAAGGTACCGGAACTCACATCCACTCACGCGCGACCAGCCACAAGCCGAGCAGTGCCATCACATCCTGCGCGGACGAAGTACGCATGCATCTGACTCAACACACAAGCAGTCCGCATACACCGTTTTAATGATTTTGCCACCGAAACTTTTAAAACTTTTAATACTTGGAAAATCCATTGAAAAAGGGTGCCAGTTCGTGTGCGTTCTATGCCAAGAAAAGCACTGGATCTACCCGATTAGCGTAAGCAACATTCATAGGGCCTGATTCAATTAGCATCGCACCCACGTATTTTGCGGTGCGATGCTAATTGTGCAAATTTTTTTTCTATTTTTATAGAGATGCGCATAAAAATCGGGTACCGTGATAGACGGAAAATGCGCACCGCAAACATTTTCCCGTCTATAGCAGACCGCGATTCTAATTGAGTCAGCCCCATATTCTCCCCCGACGCTTGAAAGATTTCCAGTACAGACATCTGGATCAGGGGGATCCAGAACCGCACTAGACACAGATCAGCTCTCGCAAAATACGTGCGTTTTATGGTAAAAAACATTTATCTTAAAACAACAGCATTGCAGAACTCTGGAGCTGGTCCTAGAAGTTTAAGGCTGAAGACAAATTCTGGCACTGCACAATAATATGGCTGCTTGTACAACAAAATCACAAACAGGACTACAAATCACTTAAGTCATTACAACCCCAGAGACTAAACCAATCACTGTGCACGGAATATAAGTCAGTCAGCCATGAACAAACATGTCACATGCCTTAGAAAATATATATCCTATGAAACTGTACATTGTGAACAACTCAAACAGTGAAAGCAGATAACAGTTTTTTACATTTATTTTCTTGTAAAAAGGTCAGTAATGAGAATTTCGAAATTGTAAGCCCCTACAAATAAATTTCCTTTTTAATAGTAATAAACACTGGATCTTCATTGTAAGCACTTATCTATAAAGAACGGAGTAAGTGAATCTGATCAGAATATTTCTTGAAGATATCATTTATCTCAGATGAGAGAAGCTTGTCTCACATAATTCCCAAGAGTTGTGCAGTTGGCCTTTAATGCACATTTTGCTGTCACTGTCTGACATTTACCAAACATACAATTCTGGAAGCAGAAATAAATCTCTCTCTGAGGACTCCCCAATTCACACCTTTAACCTGCAGCATTCATTAATGGACTGAAATTCTTTGCATAAGACTTATACCTCATACATTCTAGGCTGCCAAATAATATCGCCTTCATCTAAATTTCTAAGTTTACACTTGTTTGTAAGTTATTTTTGATGCTTAGAAATATAAATAAAAATTCAATCGAAACTAACTTTTGCGGATAAATCCCAGTGAATTCCAAATTTTAATAATCGTATTTATTTTTCAGTCACTTTATTTAAAAGAACATGAGTTAAAAAGAAGTGCGTTTTATATGTCAAACTGAAGCAGGCGCCAAGATACTCAATTTGGATGGCATTAAAAAGAGAAGCTAATACTTCTGCTTTATACTTAAATGTCTGTCACACAACATAGAAGTTTGAAAAAAACAAAAATAAAAAAATATGTACCATTATTTTCTAGCCTGGATCACAATCCAATTGTATTAACTCATAGATCTCACATGAAAGATTTTCATACAGCGGCAGAACTTCCTGGAGAGAAGCTCTTCAATATTTTAGAGCTTTTTCTTGCCAAACGTGAAAGCCTAAATTTATCTACATAGCATTTAAAATTTTCAGAAATGGTTTAATCAGTTGCTATAGTGACAGATATAGGAGGTAGAAGCACATATTTACATGGTCAGGCAAAAAATCTAAACTAACAAAAAAAAAAAACCTAAAGCTCCACCAACAACTACAAAATGTTGTACAACTGTGCTCTAAACACAGAATTACTTATAGTTGTAGCCACAGTGGTTACTGCAAAGATCAATGTAACGCACATCCAAAGCAGTAGCCCCGAGACAGAGAGCATCTGGGAACATAAAACCAGATTAACTGCAAGAAAATTGGTATTTTTTTTAAATCACTGGGGATGGAAACAGGGCACTTTTTAGTAAAGCGCATGCACAAGTGTCGCATTCCCAGGATCACAGCTGTCAAACCTCCAGATCCGAAATTCTGGCCTGGGCTCGTTTCTGACTTACAGGGTGGGAAAGCAATTGCACTATATCGGAAGGGGGAAATATGATAACATTACAGTGAGATCAAGCTAGCTAGGGATATCCACACCCCGGGGTATGGAGTCTAACTTTAACAAAGTCTGGTGTTTACTGGAGCCCCTGATGGTGGGGATATACTTGGCTGCAGACACCTAACAGGTCGCAGTCCCAAGTGGAGGATTCTCCCAGAATTACTCTAAAAAATGAGGCTTAGGAGATCAGACAGGAACTCTGAACAATGTGAGACAACAGATGAGAACAGGCGCCACCCAGAGACCAGGACACACATATACACTGTATGACAGGTAATAGTACAAAGATATATGTGGAAATATCAGGAAACTGTAAAGCTGATGATTTTACTGTTACTTAAAAGGATTAGGCCACCAAATGTCCTGTAAAAATAAAGGCATTACTTGGAGCAGTATAGCATAATACAGTGCCAGATGGGATAACACTAAGAGTGCAAGGTTGTAAATACTCAGTGTCATACTCAGAGTAACATTATAAGAATGGTGAGAGACATGAAAAGCAGGGAACCCAGACAAAAGACTGATGGAGGCAAACAAACTGCACACTCACACACCAAAGCAGCACTCAGGAATTGAAGGAACAAACAAGAACAGATATAAGTGGCAAGCCAAACACTGTAACTGGCGGTGAGTGTATGGGACGCTGGTTATTTACAGGAGTGCTAGACAATCAGCATGCTAGCAGAGCTCACACTTCCAGAGAGCTCACTGGTGTCCACATGTAACAATTCTAAATGCTCTCAGTACTGTCTAGAGTTCTGGGCCATCCACATTTAAAGTTAGGATGGTGCAAAAGTTTTAAGAGTGATGGGAGTGGCCTCCACAAGCCCACACAGGAGGATGGATCCAGTGATTGTCAGCATCAGAAGTCATACATTCCATCATAGATATAACAGCACTGTTGTGCCCCCTCCGAAATATGCTATAAGCCTTGGCGATTTTAAGCTCTATTCTAGTTTAGAGTTTTAAAAAAGTCGCTAGTGAGGGCATGATGTGTCTATTCAATGATATTCAAAATGTGAATATCATAGAGGGGGGCACCCAAGTAGTTGTTGTTTCAAGGCCAAAAATTATTCTTGGGGAACATTCAATTAGATGTGAAGACGGGAATCAATGTAAAATACAATGATTCCAGTCTATTATGGTAAGTACTGAGTGAAAAAAATTTGAGACATCCTTTTTGATGTCTTGTGTTTTAGGCTACTACTATGTTTGTGGATTTGGTGTTTCAAACGCTCGAAGACCTAATTAAATAAGCCCCTTGAAGGTACAATTACTGCCCTAATAAATTATAAGTAGGCTTCTAGCAATGCTATCAGATTCAGAGATTGAAAATAGGAGAGGAAAGTTACTCCTACGCAAAACCATGTTGATTTTACGGGGTCAAGTTAATTGAATTCTTTGCATGCATGGATATATTTTTGAATTGCTTACTGCACAGATAGCGTCCAGCTTTACTTTTACACTGTTATTTAGACTTCGGATAGGAAATGCCACCTCTTAAGTCTAATAATGGTTGCCACAGATTAAATAGTACTCCCCTGAAATCAAGATGGTTTTGCCCAAGAGTAACTTTCCTCTCTATTTTCAATCTCTGAATCAGGTCCATTGACTCCATCATTTGCAGCAGTACTCCCACTACACAACCAAGTAATTTATTCCACTCATGCTGTAAGAATACATCCATAGCACAGGATACAAATATAATTATCTAAGGAAGGGCTTGGTGAATTGGTTTACCTCTATTTTGTATAACCTAAAAAACAGAAAGATACCATGTAATATAAATGTCAGGAACTTAGAGGTGGACAACTAGACACCAAGATGCAATGCAAACTACCCATGAAAAGAACATGACAGCATCGATCAGCTGACTGATAGGAATAATGAGTTTTTAACAATACAATTTCAAGACTCTGCCTGGAATCAAGAGTGTCATTGAAGGACAGTGAAACTGATGTTGTGTGCCTGGTGATGCATGGCAGAACCTGGATTAAAATGAGTGGATATTGATAAGAAGCTTCAGTTCCCCACCATTCATTTCATAAAATATGACTGAACTAGAGAAATATATGCTGTCCCAGTAATAAAAAAGAAACACTGCAGATATTGTAACCTTTGGTATAACCGCATTCATCACACTTTCTGTAATGTGACCATGCCACATATATTGTATGCAGAGAAGATGACAGTGATTGTTCTATATTCTGGCCTCTCAGATGATTGCAAGCTCTTAAGGGAACAGATTATAGCCCCACTTGAGATCAAGCCTTGATTATCTTCTGCCTGAGATATTTTTTAGCTATGAGCACTGTCACTTGCTGTATGGCTTCCTTCTTCTGTAGCTGACAATTCACTCAAGTGAGAAATTATGATTCCTAACAGTAAAAAACCTACAACATACATTATTAATACCTTACTGCACATGCCAGGTAAACACTGCTGGGTGCCCTGCTGACAAAAAAAAGAGAATATTTGTGTATTGCTGATCCCTGCTCGTATATTTTACAAATTATAAACACCAGAAATATCTAGTAGAATTGCCAATTAGAAACTCTTTTCCTACACTATCCCTATAACATACTTTTATATAGCAAGAAACTAAGCTAGTATTACATAGATTTACCTCACAATTGCCCAAACTTAAGCCGGCCAATCACTAGAGCGATTATCTGCCCAAATCACCCAATTATCGGGCAAATAATCGCTGTAGTTAATGGTCAGGATCAATTTTTTAAACATCAAATAAACGCTACAGAAACGCTCTGATATGATTATTTGGTCTTTTGACAAGTTTGATTTAAACCAATATTTTACAGCAGCGGTTATTGCAAGGAGTAGTACAGACAAGGGTCAGCTGAAACCACGCTGTGTTAAGCGCGGCTTCGGCTGATCCTTGTCTGTATTACTGCCTGCAATAGCCGCTGCTGCTGCATATCTATGTACTATGCTGTTCTGACTTCTTTGATAGGTTCAAATCTGTTAGAGCAGCATAGTACATATACTGTATGTACACCAGCGGCTATTGAAGGCAGTAATACAGACAAGAATCAGCCATAGCCATGCTTCACACAGCGCAGCTGCTGTGTGCTACTATTATGGATAAGCAATATTATTGAAGTTGGATGTATAGTTAAACAGAGTGGATCTTTATTAAGATAACATAATATGTAGCATTAATGTACGTGTTAACAGTCTATTTCTTTGTGTTTCAGCTGACTATTGCTCAATCACACACACAATCATGAAGCCTTGAACAGAGAATATGAAAACAAGTATGCATTGTTGAGTATTATGTCTTGCAACTTATTTGTAACAAATGTGTATGCGTATTAAATCATGTAAGACTTGCTTTTAGCTTGTAGCTTTATATAATATGTATATTGTATCTTTTATATCATATGTGCTCTGTACATGTGCATCCTTGGTACATAAATAGATTAAATACTAAAAGAACCTTTTGTCCTATATTGACACCCGACAAGGGGTTACTGTGTCCAATTACAGGTTTAGTTTTTCTCTTTAGATTAAGCTAATTTTTTTTTTTGTTTTAGTTTCTTTTTATAAAACTTGTCTTGTTGCTGTGAGCATATGAGATACAAGATTTGGGGCTCAATTTATTTAACTGTGCGTTTGGCCTCGATATGAAACCACAACATTTTTCTGCCTGTTTAGATGCCCAAATCGGCTTATTAACTATAGGGCGGTTTATTGGTTCAAGTTTAAAACAGCTGGTGTTGGCAGTTTTTGAACCTTCAAACCAGTAACTTTTTTATGTGAATAATAAATGCAGCAATTCGGATATTTAAAAAATTCTTAAAGTTACTAAAACAGGGCTGCCCTTAAACATTTGGTCATGCTGGTAATTGTAGTACTTTAAACGCCAACCTGGCAGCCTTGGCTGCTGCATCTGTAGTTCCGCAATAAAACAGAATTGAAGGACTGCTATAAATTCATATAGAAATAAACAAATATGAAATAAAAAAAACACCTAATACTTACCAGCAGGATCTTCTTCTTTAAGGTCCAGTCTTGCAAGTTTTTAATCCTAGCCAGGCTTGGAAAAAAAGAACCCTTTAGAAGCGCCGCACAAGTCTTGGATGCACATTTACATGTTTTATTATGTTTTACTGACTTAAGGGGCCAGATTTACGAAGCTGCAGGTATGGAAAAGTGGAGATGTTGCCCATAGCAACCAAACAGACTGTAGCTTTCACTTTCCTGTTACATAGTAGAGACTGTCATCTAGAATCTGATTGGTTGCTAGGGGTAACATCTTCACTTTCCAAACCTGCAGCTTAGTAAATCTGACCCTAGGAGTGTGTGAGTTCCATATCTCACGTGCGGAGTTTCATCTGAATGCAGATCCCTGTGGGTCTGTTTGGATGGTAGTTTTGAAGGATAGTCAGGGAAAATTGGTCATTCTGGTCAATTTAATGGCGTTAAATCTGGCGTTTTGCCCATCCATGACGATTTTTAAAGCGGAGGTTTGTAAAAATGGTCATTCTCGACAATTTAATGGTCACTGAATCTTTAGTAAATGCAACAGTTTTAAAACAGACAGAAAAAAACAGCCAAAAGTGAAGGTTTTAACAAACTACCCTTTAGTAAATCAAGCCCCTGGTCTCATATTTTAACATGAACAGGATGATCTGGAAGCCTGGCTATCCTGTTTTTATATTGTGCTAGATATTTCTATTGCTCTCCTCCTCTGGTTCCCTTGACACATCATTTATATTCCTCTGAACCAGTGTTATAGTTGAGAGCCCAAAGACAGATGAAAGAAACAGCTCAAACACGACAAAAGATAATTGGTCAGATATTAAGATCCAATTTTCCTCTACTTGCCAAGAGTTTGGTTCAGGTGGTGGCTGATTTCATGCATCAGTGCTACCGGACTGAAACAAATTGAATCAAGACCCATCCAGACATAAAAGAAATGACACATCCAACATCTGTAAATCGAGGGGTCAGGTTGCAATCACATTTGGGTGTTCCTTGGTATTACAATGTACATGATAGATGTGCCCTCCTTCTGGTTACCGATCTAGTCTTACCCTTCTTGCCAGAGTCCACTTGCAGGAGTCATAAGACTTAAGGCAGGTCTTGGATATCAGAAATCCATATGTGCAAGGGGAGTAGTTAGTGGTAAATTGTAGGAATCAATCTAAAAAAGTACACAAACTTTTTGACCTGAGGGCTGTCTTGGGAAATTGTAGCCATGTAAATGGCACATAAAGAAAAATCTGCTTATTCATGTAAAAGTTACTTGTGGAAAACAGTTATTCTGAACCTCTCAACAAAGAGAATAAGGACTGGATTCACAGATCCGTGTTTACTAAGTGTGCGTTTTTATGCACACACGTAGCAATGCAACACCCATGACTTATGCCTCCATAGGGCCCTTGGCCCGTATTCAAACCTCCGTCCTCTGTGGCCGTCCGTCCGTAACTAGCCATTTTAAGTTACTGGGCATGCATAGTAATTTTTGTATGCTATTTACGTAGCGTACGCAATCTACGTAGCAAAACGCTACATAAATAGCATACAAAAATGACTATGGATGCCCAGTAACTTCAATCGTTTAGATACGGACGTATGGGCACAGAGGACGGAGGTCTGAATAGGACCCTTATCGCTACGTGTGTACTTACGCACGTATGTTATTTATGTACGTGCGTATCTTACTAACCGCGCCCTCAAAAAGCCCATTTAAATGCCTCCCCCCACTCACTTGCACGTAACTTTGACTGTACGGAAGATAACCACGCCCCTCCATACATATGTCCCTAAGTGCGATTCACAAGTCCATGCCTAAAGTACTTATGTGCGTAAATACTACGTAACTTGCTTTAAAAAGTTACTACGCATACGCAGTTAATCCACAACCCTACGCAAAAACGTATCTGTAAATACGGTACTAAGTCCTTATAGGGACCGAAGAGAATGACATGAACAGAGAGGATTTACTGAAGCTGTGGCACTAGCGGAACATGACATGAGCCAATTGGATTGCCAAATAAAACAGGACCAGATCTAGACCTCAGTGGCAGCAAAGGTCCAATGACAGATCCCCGCTGCATCCCAACTTCCACACCAGCAAGAGAAGACCACTCCCCTCACTTGTACAGTAGTTACGCCAGCTCACAGCCACCTTAAAATTCTCACGTAAAATGGCTGTATATGTGGATTGTATATAAGGGCTGAAGCAAGTACTGCCCCGCAGTTGGATTTAGTACAAGGATGGATTTGGATTCTGGTACTGCAGTGTCTACGAATGAGCAAAAGGGAGCTAGCAATTATAAAAAGCCCCCTTAGTGTATATTAGTATCCAGCCCACAAATATCATGTCATTGCACTGTTAAGAGTAAATTTGCGAACCTATCTATATATACGTGTAAATAAAGAATCCTGTGTTGGGAGTACTATGTAAGGACTTAGGTCTTTGCTGCGTATATTTAGGTACGTACGGACTTTATTAGCTGTGAATCGGACGTGCGTTTAGCTGCTTAAAATTGGTTATGATTCAAAGATACGTAGCAAAACACACGGATTATGATTCTGAAAATAAATATTATTCTTTGTTGTTTTAAAAACAGAAAGTACTCTCATTAACATATTTAAATAAAAGTAGCATTAAAAATATATCTTTAAATACAAAAGCCACATAAATACTGCACTGCGTACTACACTGTTTCATAAACATTTAAAAAATGTAAATAATTGAAACTACACAAATAACCAATACAGTTAAATAATGAAATCTAATGGTGTTTGGTAACAAAATTTTAAGTGTAAAAAAACCCTAAAAAAATAAAAACAAATTTAATAGGTTAAAGCCTTGCACAAAATATAAAATCATAATAGTATTTTAAAAATGAGCCTTTATTTGTTTCATTTAAAAAAACAAAACACATCTATTAATTAAAAACAGTAACAGGTGTGGCCTCAAATAAATAAGTGATGACGCATGGCTTCACAGCACATAATACGGTTTATCAACTTACGAGTGGTCATGGGCTAACTTAACTTTTCCCGTGCTTATGTTAGTTTACGCAAGGCACTACTACTTGTGAATCAGGGCTAACTCTGCTGGAACGCCCATACTGTACATTAGTAGCCCGTGTGCAGCTCATTTGCATTAAGAGTCTTGCCCCTCTAGCCACGCCTGCGAGACTCGTTATGTGCTGCTGCGTGCATTAGTCCTAAGTCAGACGTCCATGTTTATGAATAAGTCGGCCATGATTTCCGTGCGTATATTTAGGTTCTGGGCATGCGCAGCTTAACTGATCGTAAAAATACGCACGGAGATTCTGCACTTACAGCAAAAACCAGTAACCAAGTAAGAACAGAATGCAAGAATAAGAGGCACAAATTGCTGACCGTCGCAGCAGCAGAGGTGTGTGCAAGTATCCTGATCCATATTGTCAGTGCAAGATCAACATCCTGTAACAGTCTTTACAGAAAGTACATTAACTGGGGTGTGGGTCTCCGCTGAGAACAGCCCTATTTCGAAAGGGCCATGGGGCCAGATCCAGAGCTCTGATGGCCCACTGGCCGTAAGTACGGCCAGCGTAGTTCTGGTGCACTCCTCCTGTCACCCCCCCGTGTGTGTGCATAGTTACACACAGTTACGTCGGCTGAAGGCTACCCTAACTTCAGCCGGCGTAACTGTGCGTAACTACGCTCACACAGGAGCGTAACACACAAAACCAAGCCCTCCCTTCCTAATTACCCTCCCCCAGCCAGCTTCCGTAACTACAGCGTCGTTACGGAGCTGCCCGCCCCTTCGTCCGTAACTACTCTGAAGTTATGGATGCTAGATCCATGGCTTTGTGAGCCGGACAAAATATGCTCGGCGCATTCGCAGAAAGGCATTAATGACATTCCTGCCATCCGCCGTAAATACGGCAGGCAGTGTACCTCTGGATCAGGCCCATTTTCTTCAAGCCAGTTCCGAACTCAAAAGGCAAAGCATTCGATTCCCAGAGCACTGAGCTCAGTGCTCCGAATGGTAAGTATAAAATCTAACCCCAACCCTAAATCTCCCTTCAGTGTAGCCTAACCCTAAGACTCACCTCCCCGCAGCCTAGCCCTAAGACTCAGCTCCCTGCTTCCTGACCCTAATACTCCCCTACTCGTAGCCTGACCCTAAGACTCTTCTCCCCGCAGTCTGATCCTAACCCTCCCTTTCCATGGCAGGTGCAACAGGTCCAGCGGGTGCCAGGTTCCAAAAATGAATGGGTAAGTATGCTAATTGGCATACTTACCTGTTCAAAAAAAAAAATCAAAAACGGCTCTTTTTTTAAATAGAGGCAGCCGAAAAAGGACTTTCGCCTGTCTCTATTCTAAACAGCCATTTTCGAGACGGAGACTTACAACACATTAGCTGACAGCATTGTGATAAATAAAATACCTGCATCTCTTGCAAACAAATAAAGGTCGATATGTACTAAAAACCTGTCATGGACATTTACTTAGATCCTACACTCACAATATTCAAGAAAGCTGTTGCTACTTTTAATGATTGTTTGGCCATTGCTCTGAATTGCTACTAATTGCTGATTCTGCGCTTTTCTGCATTAATGGAACACAAGACACAACCTCTAATTAATGTTACACTTTTGTTTTCTGCTTTTCTACTCAGCAATCCCAATTCTCTGCAATTCATTATAGAATTAGAACGTGTTGTTTTTTATTAACAACTAGAGCACGAGTGGGTTCACCTGAGAAGCAAATATATAGAGCTGTACAGCTATCATTTTCGGATCTCCTCTGCAGAAGATTAGATAGCAACCAGTTCCGAGCTGTAATAGTTTCTATGATAATCTCCTGTGTCTCACACGCTACCACTGCGATAGTGACAGACATTTGTAATGTGGTTAGTGCATTATTCTTCTTCAAATGCTCTTCACATACTCAACAGCAAATATCTGTCATTTTATTTTACTTTCATTTATTTTAGTTTTTTATATCAATTTGTAGTTAATCTTTAATGAGTCCAAAATCTTTTGAAAACTAAAAACTACCATTCTTGTTTATTTAGGGCTGTAAAGTTATAGGGCCGGATTCACAACCCCGTATTTTTTTTACATAGGTCCCTAATTTTCCGAATCTTGCTACTACGAATGCGTAGTAACTATTTTACGCTATATACGTAGCGGTTCGTTACGTAGATTGCGTACATGCACACTTTAAAGACCGCATGTATGCAATCTATGTAACAAAACGCTAAGTAGATAGCGTTAAATAGTTACCACGCATGCGTAGTAGCTAGATTCAGGAAATTAGGGACCTATGTAAAAAAAATATGGGCTTGTGAATCCGACCCATATTCCTTATTTCATTATTACATCCTATGGATATTTATTTTATATATTCTGGAACTGGAAACCCAAGTCTATGGAGGGGATTTAAGGTTAGAGGATTTTGGAGAGGCCCAGCATATCATCAGTGCTAGCGTTGTTCCCAATAATATAAAGCCAGGATGCTGATACACCTCATTTCTTTTATACTCTACCATTTGCACACAGTGGATCCATTTAAATATAAACAAAATCGACAAACTTACCCATTCATTCATTCATACCCATCATACCGCCAAACCGTCCATAGAGGTGAGAAGGATTCTATGGAGAGTTTTAGGGTTAGGGAGCGGGGAGGTGAGTCCTAGGCTAAGGCTGCGGGGAGGGGAGTCTTAGGGACAGGCTGTGGGTAGGGAACTATTAGGGTTAGGCTACAGAGAGGGGAGTCTTAGGGTCAGGCTACAGGGAAGGGAGATTTAGAATTAAGCTGTAGAGTAATGGAAGGGGAGAATTAGGGTTAAGGTAATGGGAGGGAAGGGTTGGGGTTACATTCATACTCACCATTCACGTTGCATCCTCATTCTTCCATGGATAGATTACTTCTCCTCTGCGTGGCAGAAGCAGTCAATTATAAGAAAACAGCCCTTTTGAAAAAGGGCCGTTCGCAGTAGCGCCCCACATCCCTCCCCATGCATCCATGGCCGCCGCGGCTAGCAGGAGAATACATCCAAGCAGTGTGACGATAACGTGACCTAATGCCAGAGTCATACATAAATAGAGTGTCAAGCAGCGAGACTTTACATAGTAAGTGCACAAGATGGGTTTGGATCCTTGAGTGTCAATAATTAGAAGAATTTCACTGTGCAGAGGTGGCAACAAGGTACATACATTGCATTTACTGAAATGCCTTCCAACATGGTGAACACTATAAGTGTGTTTGTACTATAAGTATAGGTGTGTTTTCATCTGTATAATCCAGAGGCGGAACTAGCGAGTTGTGGGCCCAGGTGCAAAAAAAATTCTTTGGTCCTGGTGATATCCCATGTAGCCCGATAGGGAACTTCGGCGGTGTGGTGATGATGGCCGTGGGCCCTTGTGTCAGCATGAGCCCCGATGCCATTGCACCGATGGTATTTCCGCCCCTGGTATAAGCTATACGTGCTCCAAAATTATTAGTCTGGCCCAAAATTTGTCAAGCATTGCCCTATTATGCAGCTTCCTCAGTTATTAGTAGTCAACTAGAGAGTTTATTCATAACTTGTAAATATAATGCTCACAAAAGTCACAGAGAATCAACTGAAAATCAGCAGAAAGCAATATGCCTGGAGGTAGCCTGGAATGACTCCAGTGTAATATCTGAGAGATTGCTGGTCATGGGGACAGGCTATGGCTTAAGGCTGTTTGTGGGAAGATAAAGCACTCTACTAAAAAATACATTTCATAAAATGCATTTTCTGTTTCTTGTCAGAGCCCTATACAGAAATTTTAACCTACACGGATTCTCTCTCAGTGTATCTCACACCAGACCTTTGTTTCACAGGAATAAACATCATGTATCCCCCTTAATCAACAATGAGATACTTGTGTTAATGATATTGTAAGATATTCCAGTTAAAAATAGTAAAAGTTTAAACCTTTGAATTATACAGAAAAAGAACCTATAGCATCAAGCAAACCTGCATTTATACAAAGTAATGAAAATACAATTTCCAATGTACAGTGATATTCACATCCTGGAGTATCAGCAAAAAGACAGATCAGGGTTCAAGATACCTTAAAAGTGACTTCTGTTAATCTACTTTAACAGTATTGAGGTAAGGTCTATTGCTTGGGCTGGGTTCAAATAAAACCTTTCTATGTTTATATATCTTTCTATTATTTTATACTAATAACAATCACACATTGGTTTTAAACATGTGAGCACATTGTTATTTTTAAATGCAACATCGAAACCCCAATAACATACATATAAACAGTTCATAACTTATAGAAGTAAAGAGGGTTGGGTAAGGATAACAGGTGTGGTATGCAGTCCTGATCATCGAAGGCCAACTGTCTGGACTAAACTGCCGACACGGTTAACGGACTGGCTTTCCTCAGTCTGACAGGGTTGTCATCTCAGCAACTATCAAATAGAATACTGTAATATTGACACATAAGCTGATTACACACTATGGGCCTGATCCAGAACTACGCCCGCCGTACTAGCTACGGCGGGCGTAAGCG
>WWET01000346.1:435881-446788 GCA_011038615.1 Limnodynastes dumerilii
ATCCAGCAGTGTGAATCCGGGCCTCAGTCTCACCACCTGTCACACTAGACTAATGAAGGGGGGTTTGGGGGCACTGTAAAATTGACATGCTCCGGGTGCCATGGATCCACTATATATATATATATATATGTATATATATATAGAGAGAGAGAGAGAGAGAGAGAGAGATATGTATACATATATATATATATTTATATAGATGGATATGTGTGTGTATATATATATATATATATATACACACACATACACACACATACACACACACACAGACACACACACATACACACACATTTCATTATCTGTGCATTATCTTACATGCATATATAAGTGGGATAACAAAGCAGACTGTCTGCAAGAAACAAAAATATAAATAAGTGGTGTGAAAAGCACATAGGAAAACATGACGAGATGACAAGACATTTCAAGGCACCGTATAAACACTTCCTACAAACAAAGTACTGTACACTTGTTCTTGATTATTTTTAGCAGTGATAGCTACTCCAGATGGAATTTACAGCCTATTGTACCAAGCACAATTCTGCGTTTCGCACCTCTCTATTAGCTTATTGTACTTTCCAGTATTTCACATTGCTTCATTCTCATTAAACATTGGAGTGGTGAATGATTACACAGGTGTATAGTTAGTATGAGATTGCAGTCACTTTATATAATTGCACAGAGCAGTAGAAACTCCACAGCGATTGCACTCAACATGAAGTAATTACGCGTTTTCTATCCAGGTGGCTTTATATATTTTTAGTCCACGTTTCCTTATGTTTATGTACAAACATTTATTTTATGTAGAAGAAACAGCCCAACTAAACAAAACTGGCCATAACCAAGCTGTTGTCTTATTGTTTCAAATTAATTACATGACGTATAACATCCACTCTATACAATTAGACATAGAAAGGAGTAGACAATGATAATAGATGGTTAAAACAAACAGTACTAGAAATAGAACCTATTTATGGTGTTCAAAATAAGCCTTAGTCACCTCCAGGGCCGTCCCTACGAGAGGGAGGAGCACAGGAGAAAGCTCCCACGGGGGGCCCCTACAGTCCAGCAATTGGCACATACGCAGTTCCCTTCAAAAAGCATCAAGAACATTAGAAAATCCGGGGAGATCCAAGAAAGACTCTGCGCAATTCTAAAATAGACTGGACGACTAATCTGCGCAAGCGTAGAAAAGTCGTCTATCATCACCTGCTTCAAGTTACTTCCCCCCATCCAGAGGTCTGCCGGGGCGCTTATCAAGACCGTCATACCACTACAATATGATACCAAAGATTTAAAACAAATAAAAGTCAAAGTATCATAGGACCGTGTTCACAGATCCGTTTTTGCGTGTGTGTGCGCGTATCTTTAGGAGCGAATTAACTGTGCATGCCTAGTAACTTTTTTCACGCACATTACGAAGTATTTACGCACGGACTTGTAAATCGCACTTAGGGACATACATACAGAGGGGCGTGGTTTTTATCCGCACAGTAGAAGTTACGGGGGACGCATTTAAATGGGCATTTGATGGCGTGGTTGGATA
Organism: Limnodynastes dumerilii; assembly: GCA_011038615.1. NCBI lineage: Eukaryota > Metazoa > Chordata > Amphibia > Anura > Limnodynastidae > Limnodynastes > Limnodynastes dumerilii. The sequence continues at coordinate 437,425 of WWET01000346.1, forward strand.
AATACACATGTACGTAAGTAACATACATGCATAAGTACACACGTAGACTTAAGGGTGCCCTATAGAGGCGGAAGTCACTGAAAACCCATCCGGCCGAGGAGAGTGTCATGGGTGTTGCCTTGCTACGTGTGCGTAAAAATGCACACTTTGTAAACACGCATTTGTGAATCCAGTCCATAGCCACTAAAACAATACAATCTCAAACCAGGAGGGACAATTATGAGGAGGGTAATGAGATTAAATCAATAAAGGTTTTATATGTCAGTATATAAGGTGATACTCTGCAAATCGTCTACTGTATCAGACACTCCAATTGTACCTTATACCAATAATGGCCAATACCGTAATGGCACAGTCGATGCTGGCCTGGAAAAGCCCTCTCCTCTATACTCACCTTTCAGTTCTCCAAGAGCCAAATTAAAGGGGACCCACACTTGCCTGGGCCTCCTCTCTCTGAGGCCCCCCTGCTGGCAGCCATAATACACTTGTGCAGCACATTCAGGTGATGGCAGTGCATTGATGATGTCAGGCCACTGAGGATCTGGCAGAACTTGTGTCAGGAGCCTGGATAGCAACTGCTGCAGGAGAAAAGAGTGCGAGACATCTCTAAAGTGTTTATCAGAGTCTGGAACCAAGGACTGCGGCATACTGCACGGAGGAAGTGGAGGAAGTCAGCCTATTACACTCATATCAAGGACCTTAGAGGACCAAGGACCCAGCTGATAGAAAAAGAAATTCAACATGTCTAAAGGACAGAGTGTGTGTGTGTGTGTGTGTGTGTGTGTGTGTATAAAGAATGTTTAATTTGTGTGCGTGCGTGTGTGTGTGTGTGTGTGTGTGTAATAAGAATTATGTGTATTTGTGTGCATGTGTGTAACTAGAATTGTGTATTTGTTTTTGTGTGTGTGTGTTACAAAAATTATGTGTTTTGGTGGTAAGCATGTTTGTTATAAGAATCATGTATATTTTTGTGCGTGTGTGTTTGTGTGTGTGTAACAAGAATTATGTATATTTGCGATATGTGTGTAAGAAGATTTATGTGTATTTGTGATATAGATCTGTGTGTAAAATATACTATGTATATTTTGAGGGGGGGGAAATATTTGTAAAAAATACTGATGATAAATGATAAATTGTTGTCTAACATTTAGAAGTTTCTTTTAATGAGATACTGGGTGACAATGGATCCTTACAGTTTTTGACAGTATTTTGGCTAATATTAATACAATACATATTATCTAAAGTTATATAAATTTTATCTTTCCATGCACAGCTCAGAGCAGCTTCTCTAAACTTATACAAAAGGCTACAGTGGGTTTTGCATTTTTCTAATAAAATTATTTTCCCCAGTATAGGCATTATACAAAGCTTTATTATGGTGGATAATATAATCACAATTAGGGAGGAATAGAGCTATAGGGGCTGATTCAGAGTTGCACTTCCACCTTTTTTTTAGGTGCAAGTGTAGACCTGAGCAATACCATGTTGAATTGCAAGGGGGGCAGCTTTAAATTGTAAAACCAGAAATAAAATTAGGAGGTGAAGTTTCTTAGCTCAACTCTATTTTATAGAATAAACATAAAACTATGCAGTATTTTAGTTCTATGTGTAAAAGTAATGTATTTTCCCTGCATGCAATTTTTTTTTATTAATTAACACCCCTTACTTTGAAAAATGGTTTAGCCGAGCTGTACACTTCCACCTAAATAAAAAGTGTAAGTGCATCTCTGAATCAGCCCCCTAGTATGGTCTATATAGTCCCAGAATAAACCTCTTTATTCTTCCTTGATTGTGCTCCAATCATCCCCATAATAGGGCTTTATACTTACCCTATAATAAGCTTTTGTGTTTTCCAGAGCAATAGAGTAATTGACCTCAATAATGCATTAGCAGAAAATGCTTTATGATTAGGTAATATATTATTTAATGTTATTTATTTTAAGCTAACATTTACACCAAGTTCTGTTTAAAGTAAATCAAATGTTCCTCCTTTATTTAAATTCTTATCAATGATTACAGGTAATGACTTCATGGTAATGTGGAAAATACATGCATAAGATGTGTGGGTCTAAATATGCTTCCGTTAGCTGACAAGTCCCTGGTGGCAAAGACACATGTACTCCGATGGGTTGGAGTGTACTTTTTTAAGCAGTGAGATGTGGTGTACCCAAGTTATTAAATGTGCATTTTACCATAATTACTATTCACCTGAATTCTTACTAATATATAGTGTTTTACAGTCCTCCAACTTCAGTCAAAATAATCAGCAAATGTTTTGCTTATTGCGAAAGTGATTGCAGAAGACATATTACAAATATAGCGTTATTTATTTATACTACCGAGAATTATGCTGAGCACTATTGATTTTTGTGGTAATGTAGCTGATGCATTTTAAAAGCTTTAAAGCTTTTTTCCCCACTGCCAGAATCTTTAATTTTTCTGCTAACATGGGAAACGCCAGGTCCCCAGAGACATGAATACTCCTGGGCTTGAAACGTTCAGCCATGCAAATCTCTCAGGCAGGTCATTCAAACACCATCAGTTCTGCTATCATATTATATGACAATACACTTAAGGTTCGTGTTCACAGTTACGTAGTTTTCGTATTACATACATTGTTTTAAGAATTGAGCTACTACGCATGCAAAGTAGCTTATTTACGCTATCTACGTACCATTTCTGTACCGAGCTTACACAATCTACGTACAGAAATGGTACAGAGATAGCATAAATAAGCTACTGCGCATGCGCAGTAGCTCAATTCTTGAAACAACGTATGTAACATGAAAACTACGAAACTGTGAATCCGGACCTTAGTGCCCAGTATGAAACAATGAGGACTTCCAGACAATGGGCCGGATTCAGATTTAGTAACGTCAGGTGACTTACGCACGCAAGGTGCGTAAGTCACCTGACTTAACTGGGCCCTCCAGATGTTACGCTAGGGTTACTATAGTAATCCTAGCGTAGCAACAATTGGACGGAACTTTGTTCTGAGCCTATTTCCGCTAAAGCGGGCGGGGGAAGCACGTAAAGTGTACAGTGAGGGAGGGGACTACAACACTGTAGCAGATCTGCGGTCATATGGACCGCTGATCCGCACGTCTGATTTAATGCAGGCTTATAGCAACGTAAGCTGCCATAAAGCCTGCACGACAGAGAGGAGTGACAGGGGGCATGCACTCCCCTCTGTCTCACGTTATTAGAGACCCCCGCACGCACGGAACACATGCAGGAGTCTGAATCTGGTCCAGTTTTATTGATTAATGGCGGCAATACTTTCAGACTGCAATACAGAATCTCTGTTCTCATGAAAATGCCATTTCTTTATTACAGCTTTCACTGCTCCTAAAATTAAGTGTTAATGGTTTGACAGCTTGCTTAAAATCTTTCATGAAGTAGTTTAGTTGTGAGTTGGACAGTCAACTTTTATTTTTTAACTACATAAAGTTATAGACAGAAGTCCATTATTTAGAATGGGTAATTACTATGCTGCTCTTCCTATATCTTCGCATACTTTGGCACACTGATTCTGTATGTGTAGTTATCTTAGGGGTTAGTAAACATCCTCAGGTTTGAAAAACCGTTCATGATTGTTACTTTCCTAAAGCAGAGACAGGAATTTGGAATGTAAGGATTTATATAACACAAATGGAACCTTTGCTTTATTTTAATAATGTAAAGTTTCCTTGGCAGGCCTCAGCTACCTCCATCCTGAGGCACTATGGTTCATACATCATTGCTCTTGAAAGGCTGGAAAATCAACATAAAGAACCAGATCCATATTTCTCTTTTTCAGGAAAAATCCTGCATCTTGTGACAGTGAATGTACGGATCTGTAGCCTCAAGATCCAGACTTCCGTGCTGTAAGTCTATATGATGTGGAGGGTCTATTTAAATGATACAGTAATGGTGTGTTTAACTGGCCTCCCTTGTCCGCACAGGAGCCAGGATGCCGCAGATTCCAGCATCGCGCCTCCACTTATGCTGCACCCAGAGCCTTGAGCGCAGCAGAAGCAGAGGCCTGGATCCAGTCCAAAATGAACAGTCAAGACTGTTGTTAGATATGAACAATGGGCCTGATCCAGACCTACACAAATAATACGCCCTTGTTCGTAGTCTATTTACGCCAGCGTAAATATGAAGTACTCCCTTAGGAACTCCCCTCGGTTGTCCGCATTTATGGCGTCTTACGCCGACCAAATCCTGCCCTAACTTTTCTGAGTGTAACCGCGGACGTCCGTAGCCTGCATGCCTATTTATAATGCATAGCACGCCCATACTGGTCAATTTAAATACCTCTCCCTGCCCACGAAGCGTATTTACGTGTCTCTTATGGCTGGCTGCCCCTTCATCCGTAGTTACGAAGCTGGTATGGTCAAGGCCCATACGCTCAGCGTTTCTTTGCGTAACATCTGCCGCGTGCATGCGCAGTAACTACAATTGGGCTTTTTTACGCTTCCGAAAGGCATAAATACACGGCCGGGCGTAGGTCTGCATCTGCCCAATGTCCCATATTAAAAATAGGGATAAGGGAACAGCTCATTTTAATCATTTTTTTAACTAACTAACTAACTAACTAACTAACATGTAAACTAATTGCAAGAAAGGCATCTACACACACAAGCTCACACAAACACAATACACCCCCAATTTAATGAAACATTATGTCCATTTTCGTCTGCTGTGGTCTGCGAGTTTACCTAGACTGATTTACTTGGTTAATGCATTGGCAAGTAACGGTCGGAGTAATTGAAAACCTTGGACATTACACCCTCAACACATGAGAAATCTTACAGGTTACAGCAATGTCATTCTTTTGGCTTTCCTTTGAGAAGGACATAGAGTTTTTTTTCTTAACCGCTGCGCTGTAGAAGCCATTAATCACACAGGAACACAGGTTATGACAGAAGGAAAATGTTTACACCCTGTAAGTGACAGGATAGCCATAAAAACAACAGTAATTAAATTATTTTTCTGTTTCCTTGAATTGTATGTTAAACCAGCAGCACAACCGTTTTACTGGAGGCATGACCTGTTTCTGCAGTTTATAGACAATGCTATAATGTCTTTGGAGTAAGCTTTTCACTTGCAGTATCACAGCTGTTTAATAAAATGCACCCAGCAATGTACCTCTGAAGCAGTCACTTTTTTCAGTTTTTTGCATGCAGGGGAAAGACTGGCTAATATTTCTTATTCCGCACAAACATTAAACATTACAGAGTTTTAATTACATAACCTCTTAGTTTATGCTGTATGTTGTAACTTCAACATGGTTTAGCAAGGTAAAGTTTACAGTTACTTTTATCTCCATCCCAACCACTGTCCAAAGTAAGGCAATTAAAAATACCAATTTCCTTTATTTGTTATTAACAATAGATTATAAGTAGCATTTGTATAATAGCCCAGATGACCCACACAATAACTGAAGTGTAAAGGTTCAGTTATGGTTAAGAGATTACAATGTTTAATTGATCATGTAACATGTGTGTGTTTCTTATCGTGCAGGGAGAAAGTGGCAGTGCCTTCTTCCTACATTATTCACATCTGTTTCAGCTTCAAAAGAAGAGCTGAATTCATTGACGCTCTTACTCCAAGGGGTTCCAAACTACAGTTAATTCTGCAAAACCAGATAGAAAACCATTAAAGGAAAGAAAAATATATGTTTAAGTAAAAATCATATTTCTGACAAAGCTAGGAATTCTAAAGTTCTCCTGGTTGTAAGCTCCTATAGACCCTTCATCATGACCCCTTCCACGAGCCGTGTTTAAACCTGTAAATTAGAGCTCCCTCAAACCTTGGAAAGCAACACTATAGTTTAACTAGGTTCTTCTATGCACCGATAACATACTGCATGCTATACATGCATAGACTATTGAATAAGGAATAGATTTATTACATTAATAAACTTTGGCTCAGATCCTGGTTCCTGACAATCATATTTCTGATAAAGCTAGGAATTCTAAAGTTCTCCTGGTTGTAAGCTCCTATAGACCCTTCATCATGACTCCTTCCACAAGCCGTGTTTAAACCTGTAAATTAGAGCTCCCTCAAACCTTGGAAATCAACACTATAGTTTAACTAGGTTCTTCTATGCACCGATACCATAGTGTTTGCTATACATGCATAGACTATTGAATAGGGAATAGATTTATTACATTAATAAACTTTGGCTCAGATCCTGGGCTATTGCATGCGCACAATCTTCTTTTGACGCCATAAGTGTCGGCGTATGTAACTAACGATATGTACGCCGGCTCTTTCGAAAAGGGGGCTTTCACCCATTACGCATCTCGTATGTTCGCCATGAAGGGACATGCTAATGATGGGACAGGGCGAGGGAAGCCCTGTAAAAGTTAGGGTAGGAACCTGGACACGTAAGTCAGGATCCGGCCCTTTGACTAAAATAACCAGGGAAAATTATATTGGTTTATAGGTTTCAGTTAATAAAACAAAAGAAGATGGGTCCTTTTCAAAGCCATAAAACTGGTCATAGCCCAATTGCCCATCACTTTGTCAGGTCTTTCTCTCTGACATCTAGTTCCTGACTGGTGAAAGGTTTTCTATGCTAAGCATCTAGCTAGGTCTAAAGCTGGGCACAAATAGAGTGGTTATTAATCTGATCATCCAATTATTGCCAGATCGGACCAGTAACCATTGTATTGTGTAGCACTGATGGATTTTGAATATGTCAGCAACATAATCCTAAAATGCTTGGGTCCAATTTTCTTATCATTTGAATTTCCTGACTGATATTAGACCCAAGCTAGTGATATTGTCTAATGCATGGACTTGTTTTGGAGGTTGCCACAGCAACAAGCCGCTCCCTACGATTGTAGTAGTGTGATATCGGGACCTTTTCCTAGGGGAAATTGCCCTGTTTATCATATACTTCCTGCTGTGGGCATAACTCTGTCTCTGAACAAGGTGACTCTTTCTGTTTTATCCTATTTGGTTTATTAGTCTGTTCATATATGCTCTAATACCCTCAGTCTCTGAAGAAGCCATTGATTACTTTGGCTATGTTAATCCATAAGAATTGTGGGAATAAGTAACAAGGGGGCCCATTTATGTTAAAGTTTTATAACTGAGGTTATAGGTTAACATTAGCCCAAGAACACAGCATGTGGCAGCAGTTTGGTTTTCAGTGGGTAGCAGTTATGAAGTTGTGATAGAATATTAAATGTGGTTTTAATAACTATGCCTTTGCCAGTGATTAACAACTAGGATACTTGAAGTGTTCCTTAGATGTTTTCAGAAAAAGAATCAGGGATGGCTGTTCCATGGTGTTTACTGTCAATGCGAGCGATCTACTTGTGATGGGTCTACTGTCAAATGATATATTAAGTCCGGTCAAGAATCCAGGAACGTGAGGCATTTTAATGATTAGAATGGCCTGGAGAGATTTTCTGAAGTTAGCAAGGTGCTTGTAGCTGTGAAGTATCTAGGGGCATGAAACTTTTAGTGTAGTAATATTGGATTCTAGTCATTTTAGTGAGCCACATAGCTTTTTTTTTTTTATTAACTTGAATCTGTGTGCACTTGTTTGCACTTTACTCAGGGGTGGGAGGCCCAAGAACTAATGTTGCACACAGGCCCACTCATTCCATGGCTTTAGGGCTGCAAATCACTGCCTCCAGACTTGTGACTTTACCTTTCTAACGTTATTCCGGAAATCAGGGTCATACAATTTTTACATTCAAACTGTTCCTGTGGGCCTTTAATTTTGTACATTTTTACAGTTATATATTGTGTGCTGCTGTTACTTCATTCATTTGATATTACAGTATGCTTGAAGTGCAATGTAAGGTTTAGTAGAATCAATATCGCCCTCATGTTTTGGAATTTTACCCTTGGGGTGTTTTTCGTCCAGCTTTTTGTGGGAACCCTTGTTTTGTGCTCCAGTACACTCTCTGACAAACATGACAATGGTGATCTGAGTAGTATCCTGGAGGATTTTTAGGCCACTTTGCATCTAATTGAATACCTCCAAATAATCCATCCACAATATTTACTGTGTGAAAATGGCACAAATTTGCAACTAATGCATAGGAATAACTAAGTACAACTAAAAGCAAAGTTCCGTGGTAATAACCTAGGATGGGATCCTAATGTAATAACGACAGCTGGCTTGTGCATGCAGTGTGAGTAAGTAGGGCATGCGCACACCAGAAGTTATGCATCAGAAAACTGATTGTATGGAACTTTCTCAGCATTCCATATGTCCGGGCGCGACAACAAATAGGTTTGGGAGGGAAGAAAAATTGAACTTCATACGACAGAGCAGTCCACACGCACAGCGATACATGTAGAAAAGTTAAGGTAGGGTTCTGAACATGGAACTCTGAAGAAGTTACGTACCAAATTTCAACTCTGTGGGTTTCAGGACACAGAAAATGTATGGCAATATAAGTAGCGCTATAGAAAACCAAATAAACCACAAAGTTAACAGCAACAATTAAAGCACTTCCTATCCTTACTCAATAAGTACCCAAATTCACAAACTAGCCACACATATAATGCAACCATGTAATCACATTTACAGAGATGGATAAGCTGTGATCTATGTCATTTTAGGATTGCAATTAAAAAATTTTCAATTATCTAAGCTGCGGGTTTGGAAAAGTGGAGATGTTGCCTATAGCAACCAATCAGATTCTAGCTCTCACTTTCTTTTTGCATACTAAGGAATGTCAGCTAAAATCTGATTGGTTTCTATGAACAACATCTCCACTTTTCCAAATTTGGCCAATGAGGTGCTTTCATTTTTTTCTGCTAACTGAGTACACCAGGGGCCAGATTTACTAAGCTGCGGGTTTGGAAAAGTGGAGATGTTGCCCATAGCAACCAATCAGCTTTTAGCAGACATTCTCTAGTATGTAAAAAGAAAGTGAGAGCTAGAATCTGATTGGTTGCTATGGGCAACATCTCCACTTTTCCAAACCCGCAGCTTAGTAAATCTGGCCCCTGGTGTACTCAGTTAGCAGAAAAAAATGAAAGCACCTCATTGGCCAAATTTGGAAAAGTGGAGATGTTGTTCATAGAAACCAATCAGATTTTAGCTGACATTCCTTAGTATGCAAAAAGAAAGTGAGAGCTAGAATCTGATTGGTTGCTATAGGCAACATCTCCACTTTTCCAAACCCGCAGCTTAGTAAATCTGGCCCCTGGTGTACTCAGTTAGCAGAAAAAAATGAAAGCACCTCATTGGCCAAATTTGGAAAAGTGGAGATGTTGTTCATAGAAACCAATCAGATTTTAGCTGACATTCCTTAGTATGCAAAAAGAAAGTGAGAGCTAGAATCTGATTGGTTGCTATAGGCAACATCTCCACTTTTCCAAACCCGCAGCTTAGATAATTGAA
>WWET01000346.1:448050-459404 GCA_011038615.1 Limnodynastes dumerilii
ACTGACAGACTGCCACTCGGTAACAGCAGAGAGATGCACGCTGCAAGGAAGCTCTCTGGGACGCTGGAGAAACCGTGCTTTAGTGCCTCTGTCGACCCGCTGGAGCGGTAATATCTGTTAAAAGCTTTATTATACTATATATCCGGTACGCCTCAGTACATATGTTTTTATTTGAAATTAAAAGTTAACTTTATTGCACCATGAAGCGCCCTCTTTTCTTGTAGTATCTGTTAAGCTGAAAAGTCCGTCTGGAAGGATTTTATCATAGAGGAGCAGCGATACTAATCAGTATCTGGTGTTTGCACTTGGATCAAGACCTTTAAAGACCTTTAAAACAGGACTGATTTTTGGACTTTGGTCTGTTATCTCTGGACTGGGTGATTTAAAACTATTGTGTTTATTTATTTACCTTCACTGTTTATGTAATTGAGCACATCTTTTTTATTTTGCAAATATATATATATATATATATATATATATATATATATATATATAGCTCGCAACTGGTTGCTATCCGAGTGTGGGTTGCGAATGGCCCTATTTCGAGGCATAGCAATCGATGCCTGGATCACGCAACTGGTTGCTATCCGAGTATGGGTTGCGAATGGCCCTATTTCGAGGCATAGCAATCGATGCCTGGATCAACGAACACCATGCTCCGAATGGTAAGCAACCCCACTCCCTAACCCCCTGCAGCCTAACCCTAATCCCGCCCCCCGCAGCCTTAACCTAACATAACCTCCCCGGTGGGTCCGGCGGCGGCTCTTCTGAAAATGAATGGGTGAGTATACAAATCATACATAAAAAAAAATTCTGCAAAGTATCACATTCGAAATAGGGACAGCCGAAAAGCAATACACACACATACTGAAAGAGGTATTCAAACAGGATTGAAGACCTGTTTTCCCACCTTTACAAGGAATTTAAATAACAAAATAAATCATTTTTATAATGCTGCTGGGCCTCCATTTGCATTCACAAGCATAGGACACAAGATGAAGAATAGGAGGGAAACAGGTTGAACTTTACACCTGGGCAAAATCATGATAAATTGCAAGGGAGGTAAATTTTATCAGAAGTAAATGGTATCAGAAACAAGAGGTGATGTTTAGTAGCCTGAGTCTATATAACAGTTTAAAATTAAAGCTGGCAATGATGTGTTTGGCACTTAGAACGCCTAAATTTTTCTCCCTGCATGCAAAGAATAAAATGAATTGAACTCCCCCTCTCCCACCCTGAAATCAGCCAGGTGTAAAATGCCACCTGATTTCCTTTTATTTTCAAAGTTTGGATCCAATCCATAGAATGGCAGCAGAATTGAGAGACAAATGGTGTTACAAAAGAGTCCAGGTATAAAGAGGACAGGTAATCAAACCCCTTTGTCTGCATATATTTTAGCTACTCCATGGAGTCACGTTTTAGGTTTTTTTTATGGGAGTGAAGTTAACAGATAAATAATTCAGGATCCAGGTGATGGCACATGTGTAAGAGGCTTCAGATAGTGGTAACAATAACCTGAAACACTGCTGCTTCTGTCGATCAGTGGTGGCACTGGTGTACTGGTAAGTAAATCACTGGAGTACTGGTAAGTAAATCAGTTTACCAGGAAGCTACAGGGTCCCGATTCTCAGTCTACTCTCTATTTCTTCTCTCCTTTCTGTGCCTAAAATAAATCTTTCCTTTAAGAGAGATACAACTATTTCTGTAATTTATAATGATGTGGTCTCATAGAATGAAAGGGTGAATTTACTAAGCATAAACTTAACAAGGGTGTATGGCAGCGGTACAAAAGGCCCTTTTATCGATTGTATCCGAAATGAACAGTGATCGGCGAGTATTTATCCTATCTGTAGTGGTGCAACGGGTCTGTGGCGGCGGTTTCCGAATTAATAATTTAAAAAAAAATTTTTTTTTGAATTCAAGCTATTTTCAAAATAGGGACCGATGAAAATTAGCTTTGAACTGTCTCTATTTCGGAAACAGCATTTTCGCAGCAGCAACTGCATCCCATCTACCAATATGATTAGCGTGTGTTTATGTATGTATATTTTTTTACTAACATTTCTTATTTATGGTTAGAATATTGCAGATAAATGCCCAGCACTGGATGTCTGGTATATGAAAAAACTCACAAAGTCATGTATAAGGTAAAAAATAATAAAAACAAGAGTGTGAACAATTAGGTGGTCTACTATAAAAGCATATGTAAATGATTACATATGATTACATGATCTTTTTTCACACATACATTTTTCTTATTATTCGGTGTTTATGCACTCCTGACTTCATTGTTCTTTGCATATATGTACATGTTTTTAATCATTTACATATGCTTTTATAGTAGACCACCTGATTGTTCACACATGATTATTTTTTACCTTTATATGGTTATATGCACATTACCAATTGTATGTATTTACACGTTTTTGTAGCAGATCATCTGCCTTAATCATATTTTTGTACACGTGGCGATTGTTGTATTCACCTGCCAATATATGTTTTCATGCTGCCTAGCGCTAATGTTTACAAGGTATTCGGACATCACCTTATACATGACTCCGTGAGTTTTTTCATATACCAGACATCCAGTGCCGGGCAATTATCTGCAATATGATACGGACTGTGTAATCCCAGCCAAGGCACGGATGCACTTTTTCAGCTGTAGAGGACTGTGCCACACATTATTGCTACATATTATGGTTATAATATGGAAACCCCTTTTTATCCTGCTTTTACCCTGTCTTTCATCAAGCTTTTATCCCAAAGGTACAACACAGTAGAATATTACATGTCCTTGAGCATGAAGTTATTGTACAAGATGATTGATGGAATGGATTAAACACATCATTGTATTATACTAAAATATCATACGATTTGTTGATGGCTAACATATAACGAGTGCGTATTAGCTGACATGCAAAGTATATTTATACTTCTGTTTAACTGATTAATTAATTATTTACATTGTGTATACTTAATCCCAAAACACTCACTTATAAATACCCCCAAGCAAGCTTACCAAACTCTCTGAGTCAGAAAAAGTGTGTCTTGCACCATCTCTCTATCATCATTTACCACATGCAATAATTGGCAAGAACAATCTTACATAAATTAGCAATGTTTATTGATTTAAAAACTGTCAAATTCAGTGTAAATGTGAACTAAATATAACTAAAGCATAAAATGTTTTCTATCCATCCAGAGTTTACTGTTATGTTGCTAAGAACAGCTTTAATAAAAGGGTCCAGTAATAATAGGTCAGTTTCTAAGCACACAATACATTATAACAGTTGCATATGTACAGGGGGATAGTTGAAGGATATGTATAGAAATGCCTTGTAAGCATTTGTTTTCCTTTATCTAAAGTACAATAAACTGATGCTACAGAAGATATTGCAAAACAAGTTATGTATATAACAACAACTAGCTGCAAAGAGTAGTTAAACTTAAGACATGGCATTAATGTGGTCCTCTGCTAATATAGAGTGCATTTCCAGCTGATTTCCATATATGCAGCTAAGCATTAAAATGTTAGTGGCGCACCCAGGGGGAAGGGGTTGCCCAGAAACGCCCCACATTGAATATTTAAAAATAAAAAATGAACAAAATTACCCAAAAAGTGAAAATTAAATAAAGGGGCGTGGCTTCATGGGTGTTGAAAAAGGGGCATGGCTCTGCAGCCATGTGTGGCAGACTGACACAGAGGGAGATGGTAATGGCCTGTGCTGCAATAGGGAAGCAGGTGGTTGATGATGAATGGGTCACAATTAATTCAACAGTGTTTATGCACTGACACAAGTTCTGGTCCATTGTGTAGTATGCTCTACTATTGCTATTTGATGTGTACCTTCAAAATAAAACTAATCTAATGTGTGAAAGAAGCCTAAAAAAATAAAATAAAAAATAGGGATTGTTACCGCTTATAATCAATGCAATTCATTAAGGTAGAATTTTTATTATTTTCAAATCTACAATATTACCTTCCTGTCTTACATGTCTTGGTAGTCAGGTTGTACGACCATATTATCAGTATTGTCATTTTACATATGTATTTATTTATTTAAACACTGCCATCATATTAAGTGGGTATTAACAAAAATCCTTCACATCAACCACTGCCGCTTTACAGTCTAAAGGCCGGATCCAAACCTAGGGGCACCTGAGGACATTATGGCCGCTCTCGTAGTGGGGAGTGTACACCTCGTGCGCTCCCGCTGTCGGTAGGAAATCTGGACACTTATGTGTCCAGATTCCTACCTTAACTTTTACCATCATGTATGCGTCCTTACAGTTTTCCCCCGCCCCGTTCCCTCATTAGCATGTCTATCTCTGCCTTCACGGTGGAGATACGACATGCGTAAAGGGGGGAAGCCCCCTTTTCGTAAGAGCCGGTGTATGTAATGGCACCGAACATTACGGCACTGTGAGAAGGTTGTGCGCACAACCTTCAAAACAAGGGAATTACATACGTGCTGTACAGGCTTGAGGCCCGAGAAGTGGACTACACTGGAGGCAGATTTTTCTTTTTTTAAATTACTATTTTATTTTTTTCTCCATGCGGTATAACAATGAGGACAGGACGCGAGGAGAGCTTGGGTGGAATGGGGGTGGAGCTTATTTATTCCACTTTTGGGCTCCAAAATGTTGGGAGGTATGCCAATATACCCCACATGTATTACATGCATTGGAAACCCCCCCTTTCAAAACCCTGCATTTCAACTGAAAGTTGCCATACAAATACATTTATTTGGTTAATGCATTATTATCAGTACTTTTATTTATTAGAACTGAACATATATTTTTAGACATACAAAACATATGCTCACTATTGTCTCAGCTGTGGCTAGAAAGTGTATACTCCAGCAGTGGATCCAGCCTCACCTGCCAGTGTTCTCCCCAGGGCCTTTTAGCTGGGTGCTCCACCCAGCTATTTTAGCTTACCACCTGGCCAGACCTGACCAAAACGTTGATTGTGATCTCCAGCTCTCAGTCCTGACTGTCCTCCTATGGGCTGAGGCGGCTTTTCAGCACTGCTGCACCTTTGCCTAGCAGAAGCAGCAGAAAATCTGTACAGCCCGTCACTGTCAGCTGGGACATAAACTAAGCTTTCGGTGGAAACGGATGTCTGGATCCCATCAAATATTATTCTTGTAAAGTATCACACTGCCCCCAACCAGCTACTATTTAATACCACCCGGCTGGCACAATTTTCTGTGGAGAACACTGCCCGCAAACAATGGCACTATTTTGTGAGAAATTATTTTACTTGTTCAGGATGGAGTGGCTGGAGACTACACTTTCTAAAGAAAAAAAGAACTGAACACTTCTTTTGCACTTGGACCCAATACATAAATATATGTTGACATCTCACATCCGATCACAAATACACACATGTTTTCTCGCTACCACATGGTACGAGGCTAGACTTGGAGACCCACCAATTGATCTGCATGAAATATCAGCTTAGTAACTTTAAAAGATTATTTGCTATTCGTTGCTCATTGCCCTGAGACTGCTCACTTGATCATATCTCTGTATCTAGGCTTTCTTATTTCTTATTAAGTTATCATGATCTCACTATATTAATAGAGACCCCTAACGATATGTCTCTCGTAGTACTTTGTGCAAATACTTGAATTGATATATCTGCTCTGTGTATATGCTGAATTGAATTGTATGCTGTAGTCTCTCTCTATTTACATTTGATTATGATGTACTCCAGTAAATGTTCTGCATGTTTTCAAATGTTATATTTTGCTCCAATAAAAATTGTTTAAAAAAAAAAAAAGAACTGAACATATAAAAGCTTTCAGAGGTTAGATTTTGTTTTCAGGTAATAGTCATCCTTCTCTCTTTATTAGTGTATATATCACTCTAGAGCAATGTATTTTTAGGGTGATAGAATGAACAGGCAGCAATATTAATCTCACTGCATTCATTAATTAATTAATCACATATTTATTCATTATTAATTACTATGCGTATAGGATGGTTAGACCTGTATCCGAAACAGGACATGGTGTGGGGATGGTTATGGTTAAGCTGTAATGAGGGGATGGTTATGGTTAAGCTGCAATGAGGGGATGGTTATGGTTAAGCTGCAATGAGGGGATGGTTAAAGTTAAGCTCTGATGAAGGGATGGTTAAGGTGTAAGTGTTAAACTTTTTTTCAAACATCAACACAAAGGTTGGTATAATAACACTGTAAAAGTGTCACATCACATTTTCGTAGAAATTTATACACTGTAGACCTAATGTTATTCAGTGTATGAATTTAGCAAAAATGACTTCATAACTTACACCTGGAGATGACAGTTTGTGACTCATGGGGCCAGATTTAATAAGATGCAGTTTTGGAATATTGGAGATGTTGCCCATAGCAACCATTCAGGTTCTAGCTCTCACTTTCCTATTACATACTAGAGAATGTCAGATAGAATCCGATTGGTTGCTATGGGCAACATCTTCACTTTTTTAAATCCGCAGTTTACTAAATCTGAACCAAGGAATCAAAAACTTCAACAAAGGGTTTGTGACTTCTCTGCAAAAAATTAGTCGAGTCTCAAATATTCTCTAATTTATGGGTGTAACAGCAAAAATCCACAGTAATCCCCACAGAAAAGTAGGATAACATGTTTGGGGGTAAAGAATGAAATATACCATATGAAACAGCAATATATGCTCTCAGTAAAATGGATAAGGGAGTAAGAAACACAATTGATTTGTGTAAAGGCTTGTTAACATATTTTCTTTTGTAGTATAATCCATAATCATATTTAAGAGAGCTACAATAAAAGTGATCTGACTCAGCAGTGAATCTGAAATCTGGAGACAGAAAAAAAATAAAATAAAAAGAGATAGCCGCAGGGAACAGACCTAAGAGATTAACAAAACAGACCCAAGCGAATGGTACATTGAAGTAGGACAGATAAATTATCATGTCATTAACCCATAGCCTATCAACCCTGCAGAAACAGAATAATTACAAATACTTTCCCAAACCAGTCATGTCTAACTGACAGTCTGTTCAGATTACAAACATACAGAAAAAAAAATGTATGATCCAGGGAATCAGATAATGAAACACATTTTCACTGGATATTTAAAATAGATTTGCAGGTTATTTTGGTTTTGATAAAGCATGGAATGAAGTAGGGTCATGAAAAAATTCACAAAATGAAAGGAGTGTGTAGTTCACACTACACATAATTTAAACACTACACGTGATTTACTAGCAGTCTGTGCGGTTTTTATTATCATCTGTTCTGATACACACTGCTGCAATATTTGTAGCAGTATGACCTCTTTCTCCCTCGGTGGATTGAGCTGATCCAGGCTGTTGATAGGCAGCCAAGACACTGCTCTCACATTTAGCTAACTTACAACTATGCTGACTGTTGCTAAGCATCTGGGACACTGTGTAAATAGAAACAGGTCTGTAGTATTTACTACAGCAGCAATTGTAACTGATAGATCTCAGCAGATGTTTATTAGCCAAAACTCAGACTAACCAGAGCTAGGAGGCATGCCAATCTCTGCAGCGATGATTGGCTATTCTATAGTTAAATACCTAGGAGGGAGTTTGTAGGTGATGTTGCTCTCATTTTCTGCCTTTCTCTACTGCTGTTTACATTAGTCCTGATCCAGTGCGTTTTCCGTAGGCACGGAGGTCTGTAAATCTGCATGTGAGAGGAAAGCGAACACCTCTTTCACTTCCCTTTAACATGTGGAGTGCCTAGAACCCTACCTTGAATTCTCCATGTGGATCTGCCTAGGGCCACCAACATAAGCCACATCAAGCAAATTGGCAACATATCTAATAAGCAATTAAAATGGTACAATTCAGACTGTCAGACTTATTTCCATATATAATTTCAATACGCCACTGTTTAAAAAGGGAATGAGTTCACAACCGGGTAACTATAGACCTGTAAGTCTGACATCAATAGTTGGGAAACTGCTGAAATGTATATTAAGGGATAATATTCGATTACTTGGTGCAAAATAAGATTATTAGTGGGAATCAGCATGGATCTGTGAGGGATAGGTCATGCCAAACTAACCTAATTAGCTTCTATGAGGAAGTTAGTGTGAATTTATACCAGGATAGTGCAGTAGATGTGGTCTACTTAGATTTTGCAAAAGCCTTTGATACAGTGCCACACAAGAGGTTGGTCCACAAAATAAGGGAACTGGGTCTAGGAAATAACATATGTTTTTGAGTCAAAAACTGAAAAACTGTAGATTGTTTAGAGAGCAAAGTTTTTGCAGATGACACTAAACTATGTAATATAATAGAATCAGAGCAAGATGTAGCTTCTCTTTAGAGGGACTTGAATAAACTGGAGTACTGGACAGCCAGATATGGTTTAATATAGATAAATGTAAGATCACGCATTTAGAGATCAAAAAGAAGCATGCAATCTATACATTAAATGGGGTAAATTTAGGGGAATTTTTAATGGAGAAGGATTTGGGAGTGCTTGTGGACAACAGACTTGGAAATAGTGCTTAATGTTAAGCAGCAGCTGCAAGGGCCAATAAAGTATTAGCATGCATAAAAAGAGGCATAGTTACAAAGGAAGACAGTGTTATTTTGCCACTATATAAATCGTTGGTAAGGACTCATTTTGAATACGGAGTTCAGTTCTGGGCACCACTCCATAAAAAGACAGTTTGGAACTAGAAAAAGAGTTCAGAGAAGTGTGACATAATTGATAAAGGCATATGGAATCATTGAGCTATGAGAAAAGCTAGCCAGTTTATGCATGTTTACTTTACAAAAGTCTAAGAGGAGATATGATTACTATATACAAGTACAATAAGGGTCAATACAGAGAACTTTCATGAGAACTTTTAACCCAAAGGGCTGTACACAGGGTCATCCACTAAGGGTAGAGGAGAGGAAGTTTTACCAGCAGCAAAGGAAAAGGTTCTTTACAGTAAGGACAGTGAAGATATGGAATTCACTGCCAGAGAAGGTTGTGATGGAAGATTCACTTTATATGTTTAAGAAAGGGTTAGACATTTTTTTTTGCAGAAAAGGGCATCTAAAGTTACCAGGACTGTTAATTAAAATGAAGACTAGTAGTAGATCCAGGGAGAAATAGGACGGTCATCTTGTGTCCATAGGGATTTTTTCAGATTGCAGCAGATTGGAGGTTGCTTTATCTGGATCAACAGGTGAGTAAACTATCTGTGCGGGGTAGGGAGGGTTAGGGTCAGGCTGTAGGGGAGGGAGGGTTAGGGTCAAACCGCCGGGGAGGGAGGGTTAAGGTCGGAGGGTTAAGGTCAGGCTGCGGGAGATGGAGGGGTAGGGTCAGGCTGCAAGTAAGGGAGGGTTAGGGTCAGGCTTCCAAGAAAATAGGGTTAGGGTAGTGAGAGGGGAGGGTTAGGGTAAGAATTAGGGAAAGGAGTGGGGGACTATTTTAACTCACTTTTCGGAGCACTGAGCTTTCGGTGCTCCGTGGATCGATTGCTATGCCTCATCGAGGCATATGCAATCGAAATCCCAGCCAGTTTGCAAACTGTTTTGAAAATCAGCCGTTCGGACCGGAGCCCCACACCTGAACTTGATGGACTGGTGTCTTATTTGAACCTCATCAACTATGTTACTATGAAGTTATACAATAATTATAAATGGTTAATTATAAACGGAGTATACAGAAAATTCAGAATACATAACTCATTCTTCTATAGAAATGCCTATCTCTATAGGTGCATAACTTATCCAGTATATATAGCATGTTTCAGTCAGCTGTGATAGTTTAATACATGAAAGCAAATGATTATCTTCTCTTAGAATTTTCCACAGTTGGCCATTACCTTATGTACTGAATCTTACACTGTGTTGTGTGGCTCTACCTGTGGCTTGTAAATGCACTTGATATTGACCTGTATAGGTCTGTCCTATTATAGTCACTTATAAAGTGCTACTAATAGTAAGAACGCTCATAAGTATTTGATGACAATTTGTAGGACCAATCAAGGGAGTTGCCTGTGTTTAATAGTGGGAAGGCAAGTGGCTGTTCACTGTATGTGTTTTCGCTATTGCCTATCTTAATATTATTATTATTTTTTTAAATATATATTTTCTTTCTTTTTGGTGAAAAGTGTTTTTGCGCCAAGTGGTCCACTACTCTCTATGAGCAAAACTTTGTTAAACTGCCACCTCTCACATTGCAACATGGTTTAGCTCAGGTCTACACTTGCACCTGTTTTACCCTGACTCCCAAACTCTGAATCATGCCCTGTAAGTAAATACAAAAGGGTCACTGAAATATTCCACACTGGTTGCATTTTGAACCACAGAATGTGAACTTGATTCACATGCAGGGTCACTGGTCAGCAATCAGGATATTTGAAACAAGATGTTAACCAGATACAAAATGTGAGAGAAGAATATGGTCTAATGGAAATCATCAGCCTTAGGATTCTGTACTGTGTGATAGCAATTACTTATGTCTCCTGGATTTTTTAAAAGGTCACTGTCAACTCAGAAATGTCAGATCAGTACAAAATGACTTTTCACGGAGTCCCACCAACTTAGGTAATCAATTACACCTATATCTACTTTATAAGAGATTTAATCGAGGTCCTAAAATATCCATTTTATAATATGAACAACAAGGTGTAAATTAGTATGCACACAAGCTTTAACAGAGTCTGAGTCTGAAATCACCACATAAGCCAGAGAATATTCTACACACCATACATGTAATTGCAGCTAACCCTTCACATGCACAATTCCTCCTACTACACCAAACCATTGGACTGAATCCGGACTTCTGATTGCTAAGAAAAGCCAGGGTTGCCTTCCCAGAATGCCTTCCTGGGAGCATTTCCAACACATGGGGTGCGACAGGAAGTGGAAAGAAAGTCTGCTATATACGAGATATGAGTGTAGATACCCTGTTTCTCCGAAAATAAGACCAAGCCATAAAATAAGCCCTACCTTGATTTTTCATATTTCCTAAAATATAAGCCCTACCCTGAAAATAAGCCCTAGTCACGTGCAGTGCGTCCTGACTCCGCTGAGCACCGAGGCCTCCCGGCCTGTGAGCTTCCGCGCGCCTGGCCCACTGTTACTGCGAGCCTCCCTCTCCGATCCTTCGGTGAGTGAGCTCTGCCTCCACAGCTGTGGTCTACTGCTGACAAATACTTTGGGCGGACTGGTGGTGCTCAGTGCACCGGGCTCTGAGCAAGTGAACTACAGTGTGCACAGTAAAGGTGAACGTCCTTTCCTGCTCAATAGGCGCCATTTTATGTGTCTAGCTGGCGCTGAACCCCAGCTTCAGCTGTCTAACTCAACCACAGACCCATCACCAAGCTTCATCTCCCCTATACCAAAAAAA
>WWET01000346.1:466907-529102 GCA_011038615.1 Limnodynastes dumerilii
GATTGCATTCTGTATGTCACAATTCCCCTTAGGTCACCCTCAGCATTGTCTTTGTAATAGAGGCCAAGGAAGACTGCATGACTGCTGTATGTCAGAGTTCCCCTCAGGTCACCCCCCCAGTGCAGTGAATAAATTATCACATTGCTAGGAGAAGATGATTTGGAGCTTTTATCTCTTTTATTACATCAAATGAAAAGCTGAAGTTTTCACTGTGTGTCCCCCTCAAAAACACCCCTAGCCCACCAGAAGGAGTTATTATAGCTGATTTCTCCTCCAGCACTCCAGGAAAATCCGAGTGAAGTTGCCACCTTACTCCTCTCATGTGAAGGCAGTGTCAGTGCACCCAGCAGAGGGCTCTTACTTGATATACGCAACGTTATGAGCTGGGAACTCTCTCTCCTATCTCTATAATGCAGCACATTTTCCTAAATTGTAAAATACTTGTCATTTTCTCTGACCCCCAAAGGCACTCCCCAGGTTTATCAGCTCCCTAACAAAACAAACAGCTAGTGAAAAGCCCCTTTCTGCACTGAGTTCTGCCTTCCCAATTAATTTTCAATGTAATGTGACCTTAGAAAACAGGAAGTAGAAAAAAACGGCCACATTTTCCACTTTAACCTGTTCCCGTTTTTTCATTTTTAATTATTTCACTATAAATTTTGGCATGCAGCACCAGGAAACAATTCTTCACAGACTGGTGAAAATTTAATCTTAATACATAAAATACTTTCTGAGCTACAGCCCCTCAAACACCATACCCCCCTCTGACAGAAAGTCAATGGCGGAGATCAGGTACGAGTCAGATAATGACCTGGGAACGAATCTAAAAGAAGCCCCTTAGGGCAGGTCAGGATAACATCCACAAATCCAGACCAAATAAGCCCCAGACTGCCCCTAGAGGTGAAACAGGATATACCAGTCCACAACCGTGACACTGTTACATTGTAACACAGTCTGTGTAATTAATTTATGGTTTCTTCCCTACTTTATCTTGCATGATAAATTTTTATTGTATCCCTTTTAATTAAATAAAAAAGTTTTTATAAAAGAAATGTTCCATTACTAGATACATTCATAGCTATGGTTCTTAGCCAATAGCTATCAACACATTATGGTGCTTGTGAAGCACAGTCAGGATTTACATGGCTTCCGCCCCTATGACCCTTCAATTCTGCTTTGTACATTAAACAACGGAATTCCTTATTTCACAGTCAATACGTGGATAGATTTTATTGCAATTTACCTTATTCCAAACAAACTACCAATTGTTCTTTACCAAAAACAGAGTGAGAACCGTTAAACGCAATTATATGCACGGCCGGATCAAGGAAACACTCACCAACAACCCCGACACTCCCCTCTCCTGGACGTGCTGTCGGGGACTTACGAGTCCCTAAACCACTCTGTTCTTTACTTGTGTACTTACGGGCGTATATGTGCTCCATCCGTGCGATTCCTTGTAACTGCGCCTCCATGCATTCATTTAAATGCCTCCCCCACCTACTTTTATGTAAATTTTCAAGTACGTATTTCTATGCCGCCCATCCACACATATATATACCCGAGTGTGATTCACATGCCCGTGCCTAAAGCACATACGAGCGTGTATTCAACGTAACTTACGGGAAAAAGAGTTACTACGCATGCGAAGTGGATCTGATCCTGAAAATACGCACGCAACTCCCCTCGAAAACAGATCTCTGAATACGGACCATAGATGTTAAGCACCTAAGCCATGCACTAATTTACATTTATTTTACCAAGGCTCACAATGTTGCTTTCCATTACTCTACCACTTTAATGTCACTTTAATTTGTGGGTGCTAGTTTTTTAAGCATTGGCAATGTGAAATGACATGTTATGCAACTGGTTACGCAGCTTCCTCTGAATCAGGCCCAGTAGCCGCAGCAGTAGCAGATTGGAAAATACTACCAGTTTCTCCACCTGTGATACAAACATATCCATGGACGAGCCCTAAGATAAAGATTTGGGACAGCTGAAAGATATTTTCTTGCTGTAGTTAGGTGCACGTGTCTTTCTATTCTCCTGACAACTATATTTAACACCCATGTCTACTTTACCATCTGGACCTTTCATTACATATTGCACAAAGAAAACATATATTATCAACCCCATATCGTCCATAAAAATTATCTTGAGCACTCCTAAGTTTCCAATTAGGGTTTAGAAATATTGGTAGACAATTCCCACAGCTAAGTAATAAAAAAAATATATATATATATATAAAAAAGCGAAATTATCACTTGTTTTATATAGAACTATGTATTTAAAACTCTCGTACTTAAAGAAACCTGCAAGTAGTTGGTCAAAGTCTTCCAAATGTAACTCGATACAAAATCTTTATAAAGCGCCACCTTCTCTAAGACGTTTGTCACAGTTAAGACGCATTTCATTTTTATAATGCTCGTACTGCCAGATGGTGAACTCCTTCAAGATACTAAGTTGCTGAATAAAGCAAATAGGAAATGCAATCAAGTTAAATGCAAGTGTGCACCAGCTCTGTGCCGATTAAAGCGGCCACACTGTGCTTATTTCTTAGCTGTACATTTCTACAAACGTGCTCATTCTAAATGCATAGACTAAAAGGTATTGTACAGGAATAAACAATGTTATTGCTACATAGCTCCCATGATTTAGATTAACACAACTGCCCCTATATGTCAAAAGTGCACCTCATCTACCCAGAAATGTTATTTTATGAACAAATAAATTCTGTGTGAAGATTATAGTTTTCAATTTAAACATAAAATACATCCACCAAGGTAAGTATAGGAAAGTAGTGAAAGGTGGTACTCCTGTCATCTGGAGCTTGACAACCTGAACACCACAGGAGTAGTAATGCCAGACCGTATTCACAGATCCGTTAGTTAAAAGTATGCAATTATACGCACGTACGTGGCAAGCAACACCCATGACACTCCCCTCACACGGACGGGTTTTCGGTGACTTATGCCTCCATAGGGCACCCTTATCTCTACGTGTTTCTTTACGTGCATATAATACTTACGTACGTGCGTATGTAACTAACCGCACCCTCAAATGGTCATTTAAACGCCTCTCCCCCCACCCACTTTTACGTAACTTTGTCCGTACGGATTTCAACCACGCCCCTCCGCACTTATGTCCCCAAGTGCGATTCACAAGTACGCGCCTAATGGACTTCCGTGCGTAAATTCAATGTAAATAGTTACTACGCATGCGCAGTTACTCCAATCCTAAAGATACGCACAGAACGTGCAAAAACGGATCTGTGAATAGGCCCAACTATGGACAATACGGCAAGCAACACCCATGACACTCCCCTCACACGGACGGGTTTTCGGTGACTTATGCCTCCATAGGGCACCCTTATCTCTACGTGTTTCTTTACGTGCATATAATACTTACGTACGTGCGTATGTAACTAACCGCACCCTCAAATGGTCATTTAAACGCCTCTCCCCCCACCCACTTTTACGTAACTTTGTCCGTACGGATTTCAACCATGCCCCTCCGCACTTATGTCCCCAAGTACGCGCCTAATGGACTTCCGTGCGTAAATTCTATGTAAATAGTTACTACGCATGCGCAGTTACTCCAATCCTAAAAATACGCACAGAACGTGCAAAAACGGATCTGTGAACACGGCCATCTATGGACAATACAAACATCTACCTGCACAGTCCATATGGGTTGTGAACACAGATACCACAGTGCTAATGTTCCTCACATAAAATGTATTAATAACAATATATATACAGATTGTGCACACACTATTCTATGGTTTCCTCTAACTTCTGCCCCCACACACCTCTGCCTTTCCCTAATTCCTGAACCCATGCCACTGTCCACAACGCACCCTTACATGCACCAGTAACCTTGTAATATTGCCACATATTTACTCTGCCTAGTTACTGTCTGAGCTCTCACAAGCCCTGCCACAGGTAGGGGTCTATGGACAGGGAAAATGTGCTACTAGGAACAAGTCTATAAACAATGATTACAACAGTCCTCCTGTGCTGTCTGTGTGTTTGTTATTATGAATGCAACGTAAAAATGCAGTCTTATGAACATCTCAAGCAGCATCAATCCTAACTCAATGTCTAATGGTTGTCTGCAATTTACCTTAAAGTTTACCTTGAAAGCTTGAATGATAAGACCATCAAAATGAGCAATTACTGTGATTAACCAATGTTTACTTCCATCTCACATCCACAATATTCAGCATGAAGCCATGTAAGCCAACGTGTACGGATCTGTTAATAACACTGATAAAAAAAAATAGTGTGCCGTAATTTATAAACAAGGATATAAAAACATACTTTTAACAAAAAACCAACTGCTTAAGATTACTAGACTCACTCCCTGCAGCTAATCTGTGAGAGCAGTCTGGTCAGCGCACAGAGAGCGACTGTGCTACACTAATAATTTATGTAAGAGTAATGCTGCTTCTCTCCTTGCAGCTCCGCATTTCAACCTGGCTTATTGGGTTATAACAAGACTAGCACAGAAGAAATCTGCAAAAGTGGATGCTGCAAGGGAATAGGAAAAAGGATAGAAGGAAATAAGTATTGCGCATTCTTTCGCAAACAACTCAATAAGTATTTAGTATTTCCGGACATAAATACTTATTACGTTTTTTAGACCTAAGTACTTAAAAAATTGGACTGCTCAATATTTCTTTTGGCTCAGGAGTACGTTTAAAATAATGGAGTCACTAAGGGCAGGGCCAGATTAACAATTGGGCTAATGGGGCTACAGTCCTAGGCCTCCATCTGAAAATAGGCCCCCACACACTGCAGATTTACAGGCCTCCCACTGCCTGCATAAGGGACTGACATTGTCCTCCCAAGCATACTATATAAGGGTATATTCTAGCTATAATTGACCCAGTGCATGCCAGAAAATAACAGCTAGAATCTGATTGGTTGTTATAGGCAACACCTCTATCGGTACAAGTAGAGATGTTTGATAAATCTGCCCCATAGTGTGGGACCTTGATAATTTTTATCCCCAGGCCCACATGGGGTATGGGTGTACACAGTTTACTCACCTCTTACCTACATGAATACTATGATAAAATATCAGATACTGTATGTGTATGCAGACCATTACACAACATCTGACATTAGCTAAAGATCAGTGTAACAATATTCTACCCTTTAATATGCCTTGTCCTGTAATTTGCCAAAGAAACAATGAATCTTGACATTTTGTTGGATAGAAGTAGTTGTGTTCTGTGAAAAATGTTACTAAGCTGTTAGGAACAGAAAGTACAAAAAGTTGGATTCATTTCCTTTGCTTGGCACATGAGGCAATATTATTCCCCTCATTACAAGGGAAGTAAATGTCATAAATATGCAAACATCTACAATTTGATAGCAACAGTAATAAGTAAATATGTGTAAAGTTACTTGTTGCTGTTTATTACTGTCATATTCTACAATATGCACACAAAAGAGGAGTCGTTTAACAACTAGGTTATAAAAGCAGGTAACAACAAGCTAAATATGCAGAAATATTCTCATGTCATTGACTGGATTTGTTTTATTCATGGGCTGGCTGAATGACGATTATGTGCACAAAGTTTCTCAAATGAGAAATGCGCAAGCACCTGTTTGTATAATAGGAGCAGCACAACGGACCTGTGCAGACACTGCTAATGCCTATTTCACCTTATAAACTAATGTAAATGAGGCAGCAACTGGTAGTTTGATGATTTTGTTTGTTCTCTCTGTCATATGAATTATTGAAGTATACATTTTCTTTTATTGCCACTATAACCTTGAGAAATGTTTTGTTCGCCACGGAGTGTTTGAGAAATGTAATCATCCTTTGAAGTTGCAGGAAAAAAAAAACTTCCTGGATACATCTTTACAACCGGAATTTAATCATTTCACTTTTGTTCAAATAGTTGAGGTTTTTATACTACTACGGAGAGGATTACATTATGAATTCTACTTTGGTCCATAAAATAACAGCAAACAAATGAAGCACGTGGACAAATCAGCATAATGGGCCGGAAAAACCAGCTGACCTTTGTGCGCTATTGTGCATGTGTCAATAATTCCGCATCGCAGCGGGGTTCACTTCATGAGATCTTCTGGACGGAAGGAAGTGTTCTATATTCCCCAGTAATCTGCTAATCTCAGGCAGGGAAGGTTGCGTGTAAGTCTTTCTGTGTTTTCATCTTTTTATTTTATAAGAAACTGTTCTTCATATTGTATGTCTATTTTGTTATTCTCTGTAACTAAGCATTGTGATTATTATCATATTAAATATCAATTAATAAGTTCATGTCTCTGTGTTCTTACGGATTCACGTGTCAGACGAGCTCGGTTATTAAACGCTACTGACGGGTAACAGAAGAGGTCATTCTGGGTTGATGATAATTCTGGTAAAGCATAACTGTGTGTAATTTGGGTAAAGGAGAACCAAAGGCCTCCTGTGAATAGCCTTGGTGGTGGCAGTTCATTGGTAATAAGTCATGTTTGGGGCGGTAGAAGGGGCATTAGTCATTGTAGAACAGACCAGGTTGCTGTTGTGATTAACCCCCTGGAGCCCTGGATAACCAGATAAGTCACGAAAGCCTCAGGTGAGGTCAGGGTCGTGACAATCCTTCATCACACACAGTGATTCCCTTACTTGCAATAAAGGTCAGGGTATATAAAATGAAATACAATACATCCCTTATGCGCACACTTAGCACTGTCCTGGTTGGCCCTATTTCGGACATGATACAGCTGCCAGTTGAATGAGAACATTTCTATTGGGAACAGGTACTAATATCTACCCGTTCCCATTAGTGAAACAGCTGCGGCGGGCTACAGTAAGGGTAAAGTCTTAAACTGCAATGCCTATGGTGGGGCTGAGGTTGAGGGTTGGGCTTAAGCGGAAGGTTAGGGTTAGGCTGTAGAGCATGGAAGGTTAAGATTAGGCTGTGGAAACGGGGGGTTAGGGAAGGTTAAGAGTAGGGTTAGGAGAAGACGTACCTTTTTGGCAATAGAAACCTTTGCAGATCCAGGAGCCGCTCCACCACCACATTCGAAACTGGAGACTGCCAACAACTGTCACCATGCAACAGTTGTATGATGGTCTTTCATACTGGCAACCACATCCCACTGTCCTATCTGCATACCTCTCCCTTCCCACATAGCGTAATCACTTTTTGCACTGTCCCATTGACAGAAATGCTCCCAGGATGGAACTCTGGATTTGGTGCTTGCACTTTACCAAAAAAAACTGCCATTTTCTAATCCTTGCGATCAGAAAACGCAACCTTTATTGCAGTATGGATTCAATGCTATAAAAGCAATAGCTTATATTCCATAGTTATGAATTGCCTTTATTATGTGGGTAGGAACTTGGGGCCAGATCCTGAGTTCAGTACGACAGGGTTTTGACACTTGCCGCTTGCGTAACTTCGACTTTTTGTATGTACTGCCCATGCGTGCGGCAGATGTTAGCCGTCATAACTCTGATCGTACGTGCCTTCCTCGTAAATATGAACGAAGGGGCGGCTCATCCATACGACAGCCGGAAATACGCATTGTAGGCGGAGGGAGGCATTTAAATTGTACAGTATGGGCCGGGTTAGATTTTTACATGCGACAATCCTTTACGTACGACCGTACTTACGCTTAGAAAAGTTAAGGTAGCGTTTGGTACTCGTAAATCAAGTATATTACGTGCGACCGAAGGGAGTGACCAGGGCCCTACGTAAATACACGTAAATACGCTACGAGATCATACTTAAACAGCACTTAGGACTGGATCCGGCCCTTGGTTTTTATTTGTAACATTTCTGGAAGAGGTTTTGGGATAAGTCTGTATCTGTTTATTTTCAGTAGCTTGTTTTATCTGCAACGAGATCTTATGGAGCAATTTGTGTAATGCTTTGCTTCTGGCTTCTAAGTTGCGGCTTATTGTGTCTGTTCTCTGTAATTATACAAACTAATTGGGTGAAAAAAATAATATACAAAAAAGTACATGTTTGGAATGGCGAATTTTCAGTCATCAAACTCCAGTGTAGAACACTTCTAAAAGTGCTGGGGAACGATTCCAATTAGTTTACTTCCAAGGGAAAGGTGACCTCAGGAAACATCATCACCATTACTGCAAAATAACAGTTTTGAGTCTCTAGATATGGATAACAAGACACTGAGCCTTTGTCTTTGCACTAATAAGCAGTCAATGACAGTGAATTATTACAATGCCCTAAGGCTATAAAATTGCTGCTCTACCCCAAAATTAAAATGTGTTGATCCTTACACACTGATGCATCTCTTAAAGTAAAAATATCACATGCTTTTGTTACAATGATAATAAAAAGAAGACAGATACATTGCATGTCAGTATATCTTTTTAAAGAGGAGTTGGAAATAATATTCAGGATTCTGAATAAATGTTAATTGAACATTTGACTAGAAACAGTAACCAACAGGAAGAAAATAACTAAATAAATGTCAAAATCCTATCATCCTTCCACATAGCAGGCTCTGAAATAAATCTGTACCTTGGCTGCACAGAGGCTGAACAAATTATTAAAGAGGATGAATTCTGGTAAAATATTATATTTCAACTGTAAAAAAAAAAATAAGCATAAAATATAAAATAAAAAAAATGGACTGAAATGTATATTTAAAGAATTTACAAGCAATAATTTAAAACAAAGGTTGTTCGATCAGAGAAAGAGCGACGTACATTTTAATGTTACCCTTGGCTGTATCTGACTAGTCTTTAATGTAAAAGCACTGCAAACAAGAATGTTACAATGAAACAAAACTACATTGGCACTATGGTGAGAATTTCTGGACCCATTCCAGCACATTAAATGCTTTTTATTACTCTTTAAAAAGCATTGTGCGCACCATTTTTCAGAATCTGTTCATTCATTTCTATGGTCATCCATTACTAAAGCACATTTGGGGACTTTACAATACAGAAAGGCAACTTTTGGAAAGTTTCCTTCTGGCAAATGCTCAGCTTAAGGTAGATTTTGCAAGAACAAATTCTACAGGTGGGGTACAGGAAAACTTTTGGCAACCATGACCAGACTCCAAAAAAAGAGACAACATATTTTAGTCATTTAAGATCCTGTTTCAGCCAAATGGACTTCCTCCACGGCGGATATCATTAAACAGTTTCAAATATATGAGTATACTAAGTAAGTTATTAAAGGATAATATTTCAACTTTATTGACTTTCTTATTCCCAAAAATTCATAAAGATTTAGTCCCCTGCCCCTCATTTAACGATACTCATATTGGGCCGGATCCAGAACTACGTCCGTCTTCCATAGACGGACGTAATTCAATAAACACCGCATATACGCAATCTATGTATCGAAACGATACGCAGATTACGAACAATAGCTACTACACCTGCGCAGTAGCTATTGTTTATTGAATTACGTCTGTCTATCTTTATCCTAAAGCCTGATAAGAATCCAGAGGAGGTATTTTCATATCGGCCTATAAGATTACTCAATCATGATTTAAAAATCCTGGCTAAAATTTTAGCCAATAGGCTGCAATCAATACTACCACAGCTACTTACCTCAAACCAATTAGGGTTCGTCCATAATAGATGCTCTGTGAAGGGGATCCAATCAATAGCAGCCATTGTAGAAGCATCATTCAAAAATAATCCTAGTCCAGACATGTAACTAAGTATGGATGCAGAAAAGGCTTTTGACAAAGCGTCCTGGGTCCACTTGCAGAGAATCTTTCAGGTTAGGGTATTTGGTCAGATTTTTTCACAATTCATTCAATATATTCATATTGAGCCTTCAACACGATTTATAATAAAGGGCATGAGTAGCACACTCTTAGGCATGACAACAGGGACTAGACAGGGTTGCCTTTATCCCCACTCCTTTTCAATTTAGCCCTAGATCCCCTCCTCTGTATTTATTTTTTAGTATAGGCATAGTATACACTATTTGTGCAAGTAAAGGGACACTGATTAATTAGTTTGCATACTATGGAGACCGTCATTTTTAACATGATATAAGTGTTTTTGATTAATACAACCAAATATATCTATTTATGATTATATAAGTTACGATATAGGATGCTATTTTGCTGCTGGAAGAATGATATTATGTGTAAAAGGCAAACACTTAATGGGGCTATCACATACAGACGCTTGTTTAAAATGTCAGGTGAGGGAGGCTTCTGCATATGGGAACGTCCTTATATCAAACAATTCTGGAGTCTCACAATTCTCTTTGACTAACCTTTCGCTTAATGTCGCTTTATCGGCAGAGTAGCAAATGATCTTCTGCTTTTTTTTGCATTCAGTATGGATTGGGTAGAATGTTCCCTGACTAAGAGTCTGGGTAGAGTCTTTAAAGACTGCATATACGCAATCCACGTAACAAAACGATACGTAGATAACGTAAAATAGTTACCACGCATGCGTAGTAGCTACTAACGGGACCGTATGTGCAAAATGTACGGTGTTGTGAATCCGGGACGTGGCTTTTGTTAAATTATAACTCACTGGATTGAGGTTCCTCTGGGAGGGATCTGAATTGAGAGGCGGGCAGCTGCTTCCATGATTTGATATCATTTGATATGTTGTGCTTGGTTAACAGTTATGCTATATGGTACTAAAGCTGAACAACCAAACAACATATTTACTGTGATAGTATAAACAATGATACAATGAAGATTGCAAAAACTTTTTATTTATAAAGTTATTATATAACGCCATTACTGATACTCCTGTATAGTATATGTGTATGACCTGCGTATCATATTGCTTTATGTGCTATATTGTACTCTTATAATGTGCCAACCACATGTATTTTGTTTGTTTGTATTGTATTATTTGTTTCTCCAAACAAAAAAATAGTGTATGAAAAATTTTAAACTGAAAATACAGGGAACCTATTATTGTTCCTATATTAAATAAATAGGAGAGGGTTTTGTAGACACTACTTACACCACTAAGTGGTGTAATACAAAACATTGTTTACATGGTCAACAGTCTTTGGTCAACTTAAGATGGTCTACAGACTCATATAAACAACAAATTATATTGAATGTTCACATGGTTGATAAAAAAAAAATTGAGTATTGGCAAAAAAACCCAACAAAAATAAAAACAGTAAAAATAACCCTAACTCCAACCTCACTCCTAACTCTACTACTGAATAACATATGTTTTGAAATTGGCTCTACAAACCCTAACCTAAACCCTACCTCTAACCAGAACACTGTGAGTGTATCATACAGGGCAATAACTAGGGGAGTGCGATAGGGGCGGTAACCCTGGCACAAAGTTAAAGTAAGGCACTTTTAAGTTACTGGTTACTAATCCAATGTTGGGGGTGCCATTTTTCCTATTTGCCCCTGGCCCTAGAATTTCTAGCTAAGGGTATGGTGTCATGGATACAGGGGTAAGTGCCTAACTACAACCCTCCTAAGGAAATCCTGAGATTACAGTAAGTGAACAAAGGTGTCAACCTAGGATACAGGTTGGGGTAATACAGTGAGACCAGAAAGGTGTGAATGTAGGTGGTGAACAAGTGTCAGCCATGCCTATGTTAGCCTTGTGAACCTGTTTGACATAAAACATCAACCACCTAAGCCACTCAACTAGACGCATTTAACCACATGGCGTTAATGACCGTTCACCATGTTACTGTCTAGATGACAACCCGCAAGTATGGCCATATTTGATCGTTACAACATGGTTTTTATGGTGGTTTATGGGTGAAAAGTAAAAGTACAAGTTAAGCATGCTAGATGATAAATATAATATAATATAATATAAATAAAATATAAGGAAAATAGAAAACAAAGTGTTATCTAAGCATTTTCAGAAGACATATTCCATATAATCTAGTTTTTATTTGTGAATTTAATATTGTGTCCTGCTAATTACCAATATTTATGTATAGTCACTTGTGTACAATCTAAAATTGTGTTGTCCAATTGTTTATTATTTTTACCTTGAGCTAGTGTGAGTATTGGGTACATTTTTTGCACACAGACAGGACAATTAATGGAATTGGGAATGGAAAATTCTGTATTCTAAACAAACAGTATGTCTGCATTGCAACATTTACTGCAAATTATGCATGTGACTATTTTGTTAGCTCAACATTTAAATGCATTTTAAGAAAACAATGGAGTATTTTAGACATTCATTGAAAAATTTAATTAAAGGACATTTAATGTAATATAGATGAATGGGTGAAAAAATGAATGCTAATTGCTGGAAAAATCGCTGTATGTAACAGTGTAGTATTTTAGCCAGTGACTAGTAATGTGTAGCTTGATCCCTTTCTATGCCTGTTCCCCATGTATGATTGCACTGTGCAATAACTGAACCTAAGACAATGTGCAGTTTGTATAAGGGAAACTTCTCTGTGAAATAAAGGTAAACCTGCCTCTGTATATTGCAGCAGAGACCAGGAACGGATCATCATTTAGTACACACATTTAAGAAATACTGCAGGGAGGCAGCATTAGAATTATATAAAAAAAAAATATTTAATAAAAAAATAACCCTCAAATAGGACCACAAGTCTCAGCATACGATTAACAATAACCACCTCCATCTCTTCCCTCACACACATACTCTAAAACACAACATGGCTTCATCCCTGAAACATACAAAAGTATTGCAACAAGTTACTGTACAAAATCCTCATAGACATATTTCCAAAAAAAACAATCTAACAGGGAGTAGTAGGTACTTGCAAATTACAAATGAATCAAAGGTAGATATATGGTGATATTTAAATCAATGCATCTAGACTAGAGATTAATACACTGTGAATAACAATTATACACACAAATTAACAATAATAAAATTTTAGCTTTACCTACAGAAAAACTACTGCGGATGATTCACTATGTACAACAAAGGTTCATTTCAAAATTTATGTAGCAGACCCTCCAACATGACCCATTCCATTAGGTACAATGTAATCCACTCCTGAGCTTCCAACTGTCACTCACTTGGTTTAATTAAATAAACTGACATTTAAAAAAACTTTGTTTCTCATAGTAACTGACAGTTTGAAACTGAGGATCAGAGTATATTGTACATAATGGAATGGGTC
Source organism: Limnodynastes dumerilii (assembly GCA_011038615.1). Lineage (NCBI taxonomy): Eukaryota > Metazoa > Chordata > Amphibia > Anura > Limnodynastidae > Limnodynastes > Limnodynastes dumerilii. The sequence goes on from WWET01000346.1 coordinate 479,989, forward strand.
ATGTTGGAGGCCAGATCCACTTGCACGCACTTACGAACCACGCACCACACCTTGATATTTGTGCACCTTCCCTCCTTGCGATCGGAAAACATCCATTTTGTGCAAGACTGGATCTGCAAATGAACTAGGCAGAGATCCCACAAGACAGCAGGACACCTGCTTGCCTGAGCTCAATACATCTGCAGTCTATGAGAGGTCTGGACAGAGCACAATATATAAACTACTTGCAAGAATATGGAGAGATTCTCTCAGATTTATGATATATGTAAATAAAACAAATCTTCCTCATTGACTACTATCTTTAGCTGCCACACTCTATAGTACATTTACCATGCTTGCATGCACTGAGCTCTACCTGAACATGGAGATAGATTATAATCCTGATACAATCGATGCTACAGTCTCTTTTTATGGGATGCAGTCGCCGGTCCATATTTCTATTCCAAATTTTTACAGTGAGGACAGGTACTTATAGCGAAAGGCCCCATTTTGCTAAAACACCTGTTACCAATAGTGAACGGGAATGGGCTGTCGCAGCATGCAGGGATGATGGGAGGGCGCTGCGGCACATAGAAGGTTAGAGTTAGGATCCGGAAGATAAAGGGTTAAGGTTAGAATTCGGAAGATGGAGGGTTAAGGTTAGGACTCGGAAGACGGAGGGTTAGTTTGTGGGAGATGGAGGGTAAGGGTTAGGCTGCGGAAGATGGAGGGTTAAGGTTAGGATTCGGAAGATGGAGGGTTAGTTTGTGGAAGATGGAGGGTTAGGGTTAGGCTGCGGAAGATGGAGGGTTAAGGTTAGGGTTAGGCTGCGAAAAACGAAGGGTTAAGGTTAGGATTAGGCTGTGGGAGATAGAGGGTTAATGTAAGGTTAATAGAAGGGGAGGGTTTGGGTGAGGATTAGTAAAAGAGTTGAGATAAGGGGGAAAATCACACCTTTCGAGGAAGCAGGATTCCTGTCTAAATTTGCAGCAGTCGCAAAGTTTCTGTATTCAAACTGATTGGTCTAGATTAGACACATCGGATCGGCAAACCACAGCCCTTTTATGACAATTTATTTTTTTATTTTTTTCTTTAAGAGCACATTAATTATTTTTCCACTTGACATATTTAATAAAATTCTATACAAGTGATATTATAAGTAAAGCTTTCCTCATTCTAGTGGTAAAGAAAAGACAATAGCAAACGTGTCTATTAATGGGACCTTTCTGCACTGACCTTCAGAATATTCCTAGCATCAAATGACTCCCTTTCTCTTTGACCAGGCTTTCCAGGGGATATTGTGCTTCTTTCTTCAGCTGAAAACGAGACACATAAAGCATTTATATTACAGTTTTTGACACTATCACTTTTGTATAGGTTACTATCACATGTTAATGACTACATCGTATGGTTAGATATTCATAAGCATATTACAAGAGGGACAACATTACCCAAATGTCAAAGATACATGGAATCGTATAGTAGTTAAAATGCTTATTAACTGTCTAAGCTCCAAAGAGCTTTAATTATTATTATTTACATTGTACTTAAACCTCTATTTGTTGGTTTTTAAGAATAAACAAAAATACAATACTATAATATAACATACCTAAACACCTTTTCTATTTTAGAAAGCATACGACTGTCCTAACAATATTTTCTTGGCAAGATGTTTCAGGAAAATGTCCGTCATTTTTCATAAATCGCTCCTTTTATTTTTTCAATAAAGCTGAAATCAAGTTTAATGGTCAAAAACCCCAGGAACTGCCAATGTTTAAAAACAGAACTATAGCACTGAAACCTATGGGAGGTGGTGTGCAGGGTAATGGTTAAAAAAATAGATTTGAGTCATCATCTTTTTGTTATGAAGCTACAGTAGATGGCTCCCAGGAGAAGGGAACCGATAGTCCATGTATGAGGGCTATAATCGCTATAGCCCCCAAATGTGGACTTTAGACTAGCTTTACCAAATTTCTCAAAAGAAAAAAAATGGAAATGTTGCCTATAGCAACCAATCAGATTCTAGATGACATTCTCTAGTATGTAATATGAAAGCGAGGGCTAGAATCTGATTGGTTGCTTTGAGCAACATCTCCATTATTCTTTATGAGGTTTAGCAAATCCAGCCCTTAATGTTCCAAAATAGGAGTTACTTATGTATGTAAAAAGAGTTGTAATATTTACAAACACTAGCAGCTCCAGGCAGAAAGGGAACCATTAATCTATATAATTTGTCAATAGCACTGAATGGCATTAAGTGTTGGGGATGTTGGCTTGTGCAGGTGTGTGTGTGGCGCAGCAAATGGTTATTTTACCAAGCCTGGTGATTTAAAAGCTGGAAGACCTTGGCTCACGTGTGAGTAATAAACCAGAGTTAAATACAGTTTTTTATGTAAATAAAGGTATTTTTACATGAAACTTCTGTTAATGTTTAGTATTCTTTCATATCAAACTTCATAATGCAGAACCAGGTTAACTCCTAGAAGAGGGCAAAACAGGTCTGTCATTTTCTACCTGTCTATAACTCAGAAATGTATCAAGGATTTGTTTGTGTTCTAAGCTGGGGAGAATACCAAAATGTCAATACCATAAATGTCAATAGTTCTCCGACATACAGATGTTTCACATTCCTTGTTTTCAGGTAATAACCCAGATCTCTGGTGAATCATTAATTATAGAGGAATTTCTGTAGTTACAAGTGCATCTACACAGACCTAAGTAGACAACTGGGGAATGGCGGTTTCTTTAAAATGCACCTTGGAGACCGTATAGTGAGTCAAAGTCTATTAAGAAATGACACCAACAGAAATTGTACACTGCATACGAATATCCTTTTCTGCATTTAATTCATTTATTTTATAAGAATATTTGCAAATATATTGTATGTCATTTTGTTATCATTTTTGTACTTTGTGAACTTCTTCATATGGCATGTGTCTGTGTTCTTATGAAGTCATGAGACAGAGTTAGCTTGGTTGTATAAAAGCTACACTGAATCAGGGAAGATTAGTTGGTTATTGAGAGCTCTGAGTTCAGCAGCTATCAAAGAAGTGAATCAAAGACTCCTTGGATAGATTGTATGCTTGGTGTTAACAGTAACAGGTAATAAGACGTGTGTGAGGTACACAGGAGAAAGGAGTCATTTTACACAACCCAAGAGGCAGTTTTTTATATTAGCTCTTTGTTAAATAAATCACACAGGCTCAAGTGAGTGATGATTGTGGAAAACTGTCTCCATGTTTTTATTTCTTTGTACCTGTTGCATGAAGAGCCCTAGTGATATTGTACTGGACAACATTTAAGGATTGTAGTGCTGTGGAGCCCTTAAACTGGACTACTGCTGGATCCTAAATCTCATCCCACACCCTTACCTTATCACAAAATATGGGGAACTGTGTGGAAGTATGTAAGGGCTAAACAATTACCATAACTTTCATCTCGCGTCCATGCTGTACGAATCCTTTCCTCAATGGAAACCAAATCTGGGTCCTCAATATTCATAAAAAAAAGTGCATTGTCCGGAAAACCTGCATTTTCCTATCTATTGACACTAGGGCTGGACCCACCCAGGAGGGGAACCTGAACCAAAGATTTTGCATGTCTGCCACATGTGGAAACCAGTCCTTGAGCGAAATGGCATGCAGCTGGCTAGAATCATAGCGGAAGTTCCCATGCTGTAGGCGCCACAATTGTAGCACTAGTGCTGGGTATAAAGTGCAGGGCCATTTTTTACTTTTATTTTATTACACACCTTGGGCTGCATATCTACATATGAATATCTATAAAACAAGCTGCTATAAGGCTAAAACATCAGTCACTTGTTTGTACAAATTCCCACTATAAACATTGTTCTGTCATTTATGGAGCATCTTATGCATCACAGCCAACGTCATTAAGTGATATGACCAAAAATTGGTGCTTGTCTGAGCATACAGCCCAATATACAATAACTGTGTAGTGTGTACCCAGTTTAAAAATGTCTTCCTTGTTTCAGCAAAAACTTAGCATTTATTTTACAAACAGAAATTCTGATTACTGGTTCTTAACACATTAACCCCTTAAAAAATAAAATAAAATAAAAAACGCCTTTTTTTTGTGGGTTTTTTTTAATGACACACAGTGACATAATAGAGGGGGAGAGCACATGTAAACCAAATGACTGATACAGTTAAAAAGTACTTGGAGCATGTCACAATGAACACATATTGATAATTATGTTGGTTAGGCACTTTACCATAAATTATTTTATATATTAATCTATTATGTTCCATTACAAAACTGATCATCATAAACTATGAAAGTTGTACAGAGAAGAAAGAATTCATATGCACAATCTTTTCTCTTCTTTACATTAACATTTCCATGACATAAAGACTTGCCTAAGGGGTCTCTTCTGAACAGTGTATTCATAACTGTAGCGTGAAGTTTTACTCTGTCCCATTCTTTTAGCATCAGCCCCGAGCCCACGAATTTCTGCAAGAGACGATCTGCTATAAGCTGCAACCTAAGAAAAAGATAGGGCACAGATTTAATGCTTGTTCCATCAGTCATTGAAAAGGAAAATAATAATAAAAAAGGCATGGGACTAAAATAACATCATCTTTACTGCAACAACTGGAACAGCACTAGCTGTCAGAAGAAGACAAATAGGGTCCCTTGAGATGCTATAAGTGTGGACCAGTCCATTTTAGTAAGTTACTTTAATGCATTTAACATGACTGAAAATATGTAATGAAATGCATTAGCAGAATGTTCATCCATCTAGCTTGATCTTAAAAACTACATTTGTCTTTTGATTTATTCAAAGAGTACAAGGAAATGTTTGTTCTTGGGTTTAACCTTCATCTCTTTTTAGGTCCATCTCAGCATATACATACAGCATATACATAAAGCCTATACATACAGCATATACATAAAGCCTATACATACAGCATATACATAAAGACTATACATACACCACTTGTTTGTTTGTTTTTTGAAATGTCCAGATAACACAATTCAATTAATTTAATCAAGCACAACAAATAAATACCACAAAAATGAGTTGCTTGTTATATATTAGAGTGTGTAAAGTATATTTCATCTATCTAGTCAATGTGGTCTCAATCACTCATTAACTATAACTGTGGATGTTTTGTATGTCAGTTACAGTAGAACTTCTCCATCCTCTTTTATTCCATCTCTTCAGTTGGAACATGTTACAGTCGGCCCTGCATTTGCAAATGTTCACGGGCTGTGCAGCTGTAGTGCTAATTCATGTTAGATGTACAAAAGTAAGCAGTGCAGTTCTCCTTATAGACCGGATCCAGACTCCTGCATGCTTTCCATATGTGCGGGAGTCTGTCCGTCCGACAGAGAGACGGGAGTGAACGCTTCCTGTCACTCCCCTCTATCCTGCCTTAACTAAAGCGTGCGGATCAGTGGTCCGTATGATCGCTGATTCGCATAAGTGTGGATACCCCTCCCACACTGTACTATTACCATGTTTCCCCCTGCCCACCTTAGCGGGCAGAAGGGAAGCACAGCCCATTTCTTCTGCCAGTCAAATCAGGCCACTTACGCACCCTGCGTTTTCAATACTGGATCCGGTCGTAATCGGACTCTCACAATGCAAGATTTTGGATAGAAGTTCAAATGCATATTATGAGAATTTAATTTGCAGCACTTCTATAGTAATGTTTTTTAAAACCATTATAAACTAGGGACGTTTCTCATTTAGCACACATGTAATATACACACAGTGCTAAAACCATCATATATTAGTATGTTAATTGCCTATGTGTCTTTTTCTATTAATCTTGTTTTAGTTAGGTGTATGTATTGAAAACTGTACTAAGCTATCTATGACTGATATAGTGTGCAATAGGTTGAACTATTTTTTTTTATTAATAAGTACAAATTTATATATCCTTATACTTTTAATACTCTTGTTCTAAATGAGAAAACAGAAACATCTGGGTTCCCTCAAAGTTGCTTTTTCTTTAGTAGTTAATTAAAAAATGGTCTTTCACCTATGGAGCATGTCAGGAAAACATACATCCAATTCTATTTTACTTTCCTTGCAAAATGATGACATATTTACCTAGAATTTATATATATATGTTTCTTCACATTCATCCAGTCATTGATTGGTAAAATTGTAAAATTCTACATAATATAATGGCACTATATAAAAACCTGTAAATGAAATACTAATTAAGCTGGAAACCTGAGACATATATAGTGTCCTTGCACCACTAATCAGCTCTTTATTTGTCTGTTGACTTCACTGGGTTGCTAATTACTTTCTAATAAATATTTTTTTTTAATTTATCACAATTTTGGATTGACAATCCATTATTATACATTTCATAAAAAAAACGCAAAAAGTACACACCCCAATGTGACACCCAGACTGACAAAAACCCACACTAAACAAGCATCCATGGTGAAATGATATTCATAAATGACAGTTTACAAGCATAGGACAACATGCAACACATCTAAATACTCCCCACAAGCATTCTGCTCTTTGGTTATGTGCTTGGACTCTTTAAACACTGCACAGAACAGACCCAATGTTAATTCTGTATAACAGCAGCTCCTGTCATCATACTGTGCCAGTACTGATCTGCCATTTCATTATTCTTACATATATTGAACAGCAGTTTATCAAAAACACAGACAGCAGTTGGCTTTCTATCCGGCTATTTACCTTGCCAGCAGCAATGTAGCTATTTTATTCAAATGACTCAATATTATACCAGTCAGGCCTGAACCATTACAAAATTAAAGCCTGTACTCTATTTTCTTCAGCTTGGCAACAGATATGATATGCATCATAACCGTTACACATGTCTTTTATACTTTCTTTAAAACACTTTGAAAGAGTAATAGTCCTTGGTTGTAAACATCAAAGTGACAATAAAATATATACTTAAAAATGACCTCTGGCGGAATAACACTTACAAGCTAATTTTCTATGGAATAATGGCTACGTATGGTGTTATGGAATCACCAGAGAGCTTAACAGGCATATGCTAGTGCTGACTGCAAGAAACGGTAACGCCATGACAATGACCAAGGGATGAATACATCATTATAATCCAAGGTATGGGTTCAATTCTATATTGAAATAATCATTTAAATGAAATAACCTGTTTGCTTGCATGTATTTTCATTGAAAACATTGGGCCTGATCCAGAACAACGCTTCGAAGCGAATTTACGCGTGGCGGAGAGGTAAAATCGCTATTTAGAACGCACTGCGCATGCGCACCATAGAAAATACGCACATTCACGTAGCGTAATTGTGAACGTATGGGCCATTCACGTATGTGTCACGTAAATACTTACGTGTGGGCGTGCCAAATTTACGTTACTCGAAAATACGTCTGAAATACGTGAAGTAGGCGGGGGGTGGTATTTAAAGTGTACAGTATGGGCGTGCTTAGATGCGTAAATTCGTTCAGCCCATACGTACGCGTGCGTATGACAGCGGTTACGTTGGAAAAAGTTATGGTAGGGTTTGGGAAGCGTATCTTGATAAAATATGTCCGTGCAAGGGGTGTGCCGAGGGGAGTGTAGCGAACTTACGTGCACGAAAATCGCTCCGCGAATAAACGTACGGCACACGTAGTTCTGGATCTACCCCATTGTAAGGGAAAACCAATAATTTGTAGCCCCTTGTCATAATGGGACACCTCCCAGCCTGTTAAGCACAGATTAAAGTTTCTTATGGCTCACCCAGAATATCCTACTGTTCACAGAGTTTCGACTCTGTCCAACACCATCATGCATTAGGTAAACTTACTTTAAATTTTGCATGCACTGCCTAAGTATCTCGGTTAGACAGACATTGGTAAGCTGGCCTTGCATTATCGCTAATGCGTAGCCTTAAAATCCTATTTTGGTTGTTCTTCTGAACCTACTTTGTACATTTCCCGATCCTTGTATCTCATAGCTTTCACACATCCTGTTTGTGTAATCTGCAGTATTCAGCCCACATCTTGACTGTATAATCATCACTTTTCTAACAGATAGGTGGCCTGGTGTTTTACAGTAGTTTAGGAAGCTGAAGTTGGATAGTATCAAGTTAGGGGCCCCAAAGACCTTAACTACCTGAAGGGTAGGAAAGAGGTTGTGCATTTCAGAGTACTGAGAGGAGTGAGAGGTGGGGCTAAGGGACTAGGCTAATTGAAAATGGCTAATGTAAATATATTTGCTTCTTGGGAACCAATACACTGCAACAGGTTTATCAAGGAGCAAATTTACTCTTGTGTTGGCTTTAACTCCTAACACCGGGAAAGCTCCCTAACCTGAGAACTTCAATTTACCTTAAACAAAGTGAACATGCAAAAAGAAGGCTGTCAAGAGGGAATTGGTGCTCTTCTTTTCACTTCCAATTGTGCTGTTAAGTGTACTATTATAATTGTAATACATATTTGCTGTTGGTTACATGGCCTTATAAAAAGATATTTTGGGCCAGACTTACTAAGTTGCGGGTTTGGAAAAACGGAGATGTTGCCTGTAGCAAAATAGCTAAAAATGTTCTGATCTTGCAACCAATCAGATTCTAGCTGACATTCTCTAGTATGTAAAAGGAAAGTGAGAGCCTAGAATCTGATTGGTTGCTATCGGCAACATCTCCACTTTTCCTAACCTGCGGCTTAGTAAATCTGGCCCTGTGTGTCTTAATTTTGTTGCCTTTGATTGTGGTCTTAAGAATTATATGAGTTGCACATTTTTCAATGAGATATGGTTTTATGAGAGGGATTTTTGCATTGCCAAAGCATGAACCCAATGTTCCACATGCATCATCTTTCATAAGCATAAGAAAATGTATTATAAATGTTACAGTATGGATTTTCACATGTTAGCAATGCATGCCTTACTTTTAAATTGCTATATTATAAAGGATTTAGAAGTGGAGCCAAACAAAAGAAATGTTCAATGGTAACTGTAACTCATCAATATAAATGTTTATGGTTACAAAGTTATGCTTACAAATAGATAATGCATACTCAGTAAAAGCATTCTGCAACCCACATACATTTCCCATAGTCCTTCTGGTTTCAGATCAGTGATTTTTAAAATTAGTAGTGAAGGAAAGAGGGAGACAAATGAATTAAATGTAATTACATTATTGCCATGCTAGATTAAAACTGATGCATTAAGTGAAGATGGCATTTATTAAGTTATAAACTTTCATTTAGACAATAAGACATACTAGCTGTAATATAAAGTGCTATTGTTTGGCTATGCTGTGGAATGAAAAATATAAAATGCAAGCAGACAATACAAAAGGATGTGAAACAAAGTGCCGGGTAATTGAAATTAGGGCTGTTACATACATTTTTTTGTTATCTATTATAGAACCTGAACAGAAATGACAGCGTGTATCCAAATTAATTATAATGAAGTTGTAATTAGAACCCATAATAACAATGAAACACAAACACGTTCATTCTTCAAATTCGACCTTCATCGTCCTAAACTGCTACTGCATCAAGAGGTTTGCTCTTTGGATGTCAGCATATAATCACATCTGTGATTAGATGTTCACTACAGACTTTCAGTCAACTAAACTGTATGAATATTAATTTTTAGGTAAATAAAATTGCTTGTATTACTTCCATTTTTATTCTAGAAAGTAGTCTATAGACTTTACAAGTTTTAAGTTAACATACACGATTCCCGAAAACCACATTTACTCCCAAATGGAGTATAATTACAAAGGACCGTCTTCTACTTACGTAAGTGTAGAATCTATGGGGCTAATCCTGAACTACGCCGATGTGCTGTGTATACAAACGCACAGCGTATCAGCATGCACTCCCCCCGACACTCCCCCGTGGCCGGCGTAATTACACACTGTTACGCCGGCTGAAGCCTACCTTAACAGTGTGTAATTAGGAGCTTAAGTGTCCAAACCTGCCCTCCTGCCCTCATTAGCTTACCTCCCCCCGCCTTCCTTGCCTAACTGTTGTGTAGTTGCGGCGACGAACACAACCTCAGCCGTAACTACGCAACAGTTAGGGACGCACTTGGGGAATGGGTTTCCCTAACTACACCGGCCAACATCTGCCCGACGCATGTGCAGATCAGCAGAAATGCCGATCTTACGCATCGGCCCGCCGTATTTACGGCGTAGTTCAGGATCAGCCCCTATGTGCATATTTTTATGATCAGTTAAACGTGCATGCCCAGAACCCAAATATACACACGGAAACCAAGGCTGACTGAATCACATACACGGACATCAGACTTAGGACTGATGCACACATTGGCATGTAATGAGTCCCGCATGCGTGGCTAGAAGGGCAAGGCTCTTAAAGGAAATGAGCTGCACACGGGCTACTAATGTACAGTATGGGCATTCTAACAGAGTTAGGACTGATTCACAAGTAGGAGTGCCCTCTGTAAACTAACATACGCAGGAAAAAAGTTAAGGTAGTCCCCGACCGTTCGTAAGTTAAAAAACTGTATTATTTGCTGTGAGGCCATGCGTCTTCTCTTACTTAATTCAGGCCACACCTGCTGCGTTTTTAATCAATGTATGTGTGTTTATAAATTAAACACATAAAGGCTTGTTTATTAAATCTTATGCTGATTTTACATTTTGTGCAACACTTTAACCGTGTAAAGTTGCCATTTTATGTGTATAGTTTGAGAAGGTTTATTTTCAACTTTTATTAACTTTAAATTTTGATAACAAACACAATTACATTTACTTATATTTAACCGTATTGGTTATTTGTTTTGATTTTATTTGAAAAATGCTTATTTTCTAAATGTTTTATGAAAGTCTCTATATGTAGTGGATCATAGTAATTCTAACTTCATGCAGTATCTGTTTACGTTTATTGTAAAGTATGTCATGATTATTTTTATTTCAAGTTGTATATTTAATGGTTTATTTTGTTTACATATGTTAATGTGAGTACTTGCTATTTTAGAAATAAACATTTTTTCACTTTTCCAAAACCTAATCAGTGCGTTTAGTTAAGTATCTTAAGAAATTTGAAGCACCTAAACGCATGTTCAATATACAGCTAATAATGTCCACACGTACCTAATTATACACAAGAAAGACTTGCGTTCTTACGTAGCAGTGGTTAATCGGGTTCTTTCTTTTGTCTGAATCGGTATTGCGGATTTTTCACATGCATATATTTAGGTAAGTTCACAATTTCACTCTTAAGTGTGAATTAGGTCTAAAGTTATCTGGATAAGTGACCCTGGCCCAGATCCAGAACAACGTACGCGTGTGATTTTACGCTAACTGTTAGTACTAACTGCACATGCGCGCGGCAGATGTTACGGCACGTAACACTGAACATACAGGCCAATAACGTATCAGTAGCGAAACAATGCACAAGGGGGCGTTCCAGCCATACAACACCCGTAGTTACGCTTCGGAGGCGGGGTGAGGCATTTAAATCGTACAGTACGGGCGTGCTTAGGTGCGTAAGTACGTGCAGCCATTACGGTCGACAGGATTTATGCATGGAAAAGTTAAGGTAGGGTTTGGAAAGCGTAACACGACTGAACAACATAGGCCAAGGGGAGTGTCAAGGGGAGTGCATAGTAAATACGCTACGCTAGGAAACGTAATGAAAACGTAGCTTTGGATCTGGCCCAAGGGGAGTAAATTGCTAACTGGAGACACATAACACAAGGGGAGTAAATTGCTAACTGGAGACACACAAGGGGAGTAAATTGCTAACTGGAGACACACAAGGGGAGTAAATTGCATAGCTGGAGACACACCATGGGGGTAGTTTGCATGGCTGGAGACACACAAGGGGAGTAAATTGCATGGCTGGAGACACAAAAAGGGAGTAAATTGCATGGCTGGAGACACACAAGGGGGGTAGATTGCATTGCTGGAGACACACAAGGGGAGTAAATTGCTAACTGGACACACACAAAGGGGGTAGTTTGCATGGCTGGAGACACACAAGGGGAGTAAATTGCATGGCTGGAGACACACCATGGGGGTAGTTTGCATGGCTGGAGACACACAAGGGGAGTAAATTGCATGGCTGGAGACACACAAGGGGGGTAGTTTGCATGTCTGGAAACACACAAGGGGAGTAAATTGCATGGCTGCAGACACACAAGGCGGTAGTTTGCATAGCTGGAGACACACAAGGCGGTAGTTTGCATAGCTGGAGACACACAAGGAGGTAGATTGCATGGCTGGAGACACACAAGGGAGAGGGGGTTGGACCTAGTGCAGTGTGCATTTGCAGGGAGGTGTCACTTGATAACCGTAAGCATTCAGAAGGCTGCACTTGCGTTTGTATTGTGGTTATGAATATATTTTCTGTTTTCTTTATGACACTCAAAAGTAAGCATTTTTTCTACATTGTGGTTACGATGCTGTTTAATTTATTCACAAAGATGTACTTATCTAGGATAATGTCTGTATGGTAATGGTATGGCCATTACTAAGATATAGTCTGTATTGTATAGCGGTCTTCTCCAGAATGCAGTCTTATATAGTAGTGACTAGGATTTGCTTTCTTTTATTGTGGTTGTGGTTTCTTCTTTTGTGGGTGCTAAACATTAAATTGTTAAACAGTTTGCGACCAACAGAACAAAATAAAGTTGCGTCACAGTCAGTGTCTGAGGTCTCTCTGAGGCCTAAGGCTTAAGCTGTGGATATAGCACAGCAATGCTGGAACCTGGATCTGCAGAACTCACAGGAAGGCTAGGAGCACGAGGAGTATGTGCAGCCACTACTGGATACAAGAGACACCCAGGTTCTGTGACTGTAACCATAGCAGAGGTGCAGCTGATTTGCTTGCAGATTGTAGGGAGAAGCCAGAGGATCTCACAGAATCTGCATTCTACACAATACAAACAGCAAATGTTTGAATGTCTAGCATTATTCTGATTTTCTACCCTGTCTGACTTGTGTCTTTCTTCCCTTCCAGTGACATACAATAATGATGCCTTCACTTTTACCTAATATATTACTCATGTTTCCTTATGGTTTTTATTATACAGTAGGGGTAGGACTTTACACATATGCGCTGATCAGCAGTCATACGACCACTAATCCGCACATCACTGTTATAAAATTATGGCATCTGCACGACGTAGGGGAGTGAGGGGCGTTCACTCTCTTCTTCTCAGGAACACCCCCCCCCCCCCCCCCCCACCCACACCGCCACCCCCCCCCACACACACACACATCTGGATCCGCTAGATTGTTATTAATAAACAAACAACAAAGTTAACTCTAAAACCTCTGCGGTACTATTCCTTTTACCACAGGCTGATGTCAAACAACTGGAGAGCATCCCTATTCCCACCACAAAAAAAATCACCATTTAAAAAGATGTATGTGAAATATTACATATCAATACATAGGGTATTTGACTTTTTTTTAACTATGTATTTTTCTAATTTTATGCCCAAGTTAAAATATAAAGTGACAATTAAAAGCCGGTAAATTGCAGAATGAATTAACTAGATGTATATTCAAAAGCAAATATTTGCTGATTTTCTGTATATTGTTTTTGTTTTATTAAATATGAATAATTTCTTTTCACAACCGAGCCACTCTCAGAATCTTGAGAGGTTACAATATTACCAATTATAAAGGAATGGCCAACAATTAAGGCCAATACATCAAAAATATGTGTAAGGTAAGAACTGTGACACACAAAATGCTTGCATTATGATCCTATATTACTGGCATCATTCTCACGTTAGGGATAGACAATATCTGCAAAGGCTATGTCAGATGCACTTAACAGTGGTTGTATTATTTCACCTTTCAGAATAACAAATAAAGCATTCCCCCAAAGACAAAAGACAGTTCAATCAAGCACTGAATGTAACTGGTAAACAAGACCAGTCAATATTGCAGATGCAAACAGAGAATTGTTAATGAACTTGAAGAAAATTTGCACGGTCCAAGTGTTCACTGCCAGACCAAGGAAACCCTTGTAATGAGGGATTTCATGCAGACGTATTATGCCACATATCACTAAATCGTATAACCAAAATCCTTCAGACAGTTAATTCCCTATAAAATAAGTGTATATAATGACCAATGAAATGTAACCGGTTCTGGGGCTGCTAAATTGGAGCTCCATTTACAATAATGATAATAATAATAATACTGGAACAAGCAGCAGTGTTTTCACTAATGATAATTCATTTAGATCCACTGGATGGAAATTGTAACATAATCCATCATAGCATTAAATCAAAGGTGAGGCTGAAAAGATTAATGAAGTGTCTTTGGTGCAAAATATTAGGAATCCATTTGTTAACATGGTGATATTTACATTTCATAACATGAAAGAATTCGAATTTTAAGTATTTTTATATTGAATATCAAAAGTCCTAAAACAATATGAAACAAAAAAAAAGCAAAATAAGGTAAAGTGTGGTAAATAACAAAAACAATCACTTAGATCAGTGATGGGGAACAGAACCATCCAGGACCCTCTGAGCTGTCACCTGCTGTCCACAGCTCCTTTCTGTGTCGATGTCGTGTATGTCTGGAATAGCTTGTAACACGTTTGTGAGTCTACCAGAGTGGGATCACTGCAGGGGTCAATTAGATATTTTGTTTAGATCGATTATGAAAAGAAGGTTTGTAAAAGTAAAGGAAGAATAAAAACAGTAAGGAAAGGGTGATAGCAGGGGAAGAACAAACACACACGGCGGTAGATCCAGAACTACGTCCGTCCTCCATAGACGGACGTAATTCAATAAACAATAGCTACTGCGCATGCGTAGTAGCTATTGTACGTAATCTGCGTATCGTTTCGATGCATAGATTGCGTATATGCAGTCTTTTAGACCGCATATACGCAATCTACGTATCGAAACGATAAACCGCTTTTAGACCGCATATACGCAATCTACGTATCGAAACGATACGCAGATTACATACAATAGCTACTACGCATGCGCAGTAGCTATTGTTTATTGAATTACGTCCGTCTATGGAAGACGGACGTAGTTCTGGATCAGGCCCACGGTTAGGAAACTGTGTGTAAACCATGGCTGGGGAAGTAGGCATTAACAGCATAGAGAGGGTTTAAGATTTACAATAATAAAACATCAAGATGGGGAACATAGGTTTCTAATGATTTCATGGTTTTTTTGTATCTTTAAATCACGATGGTCCGGTTCCAGAGTTTGAAATTAGGAGGAAAATAAATGGAAAGTTACACCTCGGTAGGCAAATGTTTTCTGTTTAACAGTATTAAAATTTAGAGGTGATGCGTCCTAGCCGAGGTGTAAATCTCAGTTTTAAAGCTGATCAGTATCTGTGCACGATAAGTAAAGTATACAAAGAAGAAAACACATTTAACTCCACAGTTTTGCCCAGGTGTAAATGTCTACATTGTTGCTCTTATTTTACAACTTTGGATCCGGTCCAAAGTCTGAAATAAGTGGAATCAAAATAAGACACTATGGGCCAGATCCAGACCAAAGTGCACATTAAGCACGATCGCATAGCGTGTTTACACGATCGTAAGTACTATGCACTCCCACTCCCCTCGGCCGCTCGTCATTTTTCTATCTTACAAGTACCAAACCCTACCTTAACTTTTTCAAGTGTAACCCGCGCTCGTATGTAGCGTCCAGACGGACGGACGGAACCGTCTAACCCAGCCCATACTGTACAATTTAAATGCCTCCCTCCGCCTACAAAGCGTATATCTGGGCGTCGTATGGATGACCCGCCCCTTCGTTCGTATTTACGCTGAATGTACGTACGATCAGAGTTACATTGCGTAACATCTGGCGCACGCATGCACAGTACATACAAAAAGACGTTGCACGCATAGCTAAGGTAGCCCTATAGCACTCCAATGTGCCATAAAGTACCTAAAAAGGGGGGCGGGATGAGGCAGGACGGCTGAGTTAGATGCGGGTCTGTCCACACCAATCTGTGAATCCAGAATGTTCAGTACTTCTCTCTTAGGTGTGAAGTATGAAAATGATAGAGATGTTGGTTTATGGATACTGGGTGGATTGGGACCCAGCAGGAAGCATACCTCGTGTACACAAGGTGAAAGGGGAATCTTTTCTCCCTATACAGATTTCCAGTTACCCATTACTGTACCCATATTTACACTGATCATTTCCATATTAACAACAGTAATATTATACACATTAACAAAGCAGTGTCAAACCTAAAGCAGAAACTTAATCATTAATTAGTTCACTAAATAATTATTTATTAACACAAATTTTGACCAAACTTAATTTTAAAGATATCTGTAACGAAGGCATAAAAATATGTGCATTTATATAAATTTTCACCTTTGATATATGTACCAGAATTAAAGAAAAAAAACATATACCTAGATCAAACACATTAATCAAGCACAACATACATACAGCATGAAGTTGTTCATTAAGAGACTGTTCCTGAAAATATCCCGATAATCATATCAACGGGTATGAAGAAATCTCTATGCAGTAACTGCCTGGATCAGGCTGATGTCAACATCTTGGAAAGGATAATAGCAAAGGTGTTGGGATGAAATTTCTGTCGTCTCAGACAAAGGCTTTAATGCTCATCCATCTGATACCAACATTGTTAACAGTCTAATTCAATCTCAGTATCATCATCAAGCAAGGAGTAAAAAATCCAAATGCATTTGAGACAGTCACACCTTTAGATAAATAAATTATTGCTGGTCTGTAGACAAATGAATTCTTTAAAGACCCTTTAAATAATTTGTGAACACTATTATGACATTTAGCTGGTATACTGAATTTTCTTATCTCTATGTGACATATTATATTATGGTAAGCTCCATGCAATTTGGATACAGCAAGATTAATATTAGTACACTGCAAAGGCCTAATCAGCTAATAATAGGCACAGGGCATGTGGGGAGCATTCAGCCCTAAATATTAACACCTGAAAAATGGCTGCCAGACTTTAAATGTTCTTCACTAGCAGGGTGTATGCACTTAGATGTGCAACAGCCAGTGGTGGTACATAAATACACTATATAAGTGTAACTTACTCTTTAAGGTTTTGTTGTGAACAGGCTTAACTGATAGGCAGGGTCATTAACTAACCCTGACTACTAATCCTAATTACTAACCCTAATTATTAGGCCTTACATTTACATTTCACTTATTCCAGCAGCAGTCAGGAGAAAGGAGCTGACAGGATGGAAGATAGAGAGAGAAGAGGAGCAGCGGAAAACAACACAAGAACACAGAATGTGAGTAAAAATGGAAACAGAATGGAACCAGAAAGGAGAGGCAGCAGGGGACCAGAGCAGAGAGGAAGTGACGGACCAGAGTGGAGAAAAAGGAGAGGGAGCTGGGAATAGAGTGGGGTGACAGCAGAGGACCAGAGCAGAGAGTGTGTTGGACCAGAGTGGAGAGAAAGAGGCAGCAGGGAACAGAGGAGAGACCGCAGAGAACCAGAGCAGAGAGGCAGCGACAGATGGGAGGCAGCA
Organism: Limnodynastes dumerilii; assembly: GCA_011038615.1. NCBI lineage: Eukaryota > Metazoa > Chordata > Amphibia > Anura > Limnodynastidae > Limnodynastes > Limnodynastes dumerilii. The sequence continues at coordinate 497,411 of WWET01000346.1, forward strand.
GGGTAATATCTCCAATGTCCCACTCTAAAAAATGTATAATATTTATATAACTTATAAAATGACCTTGTATACCATTCCTCACTTAATGTTTCTATTTGGTTTGTATGATGAATTACCAACTATTACCACAGCAAAGTGGCAGCAGGGAACCAGAGTGGAGTGGCAGCAGTGGAAGTAAAGCAGACTGCAGTTGGGACCGGTAAGAGTTGGGAGCCGGAGCGGGACAAGGTAAGAAAAATTGTTTTGTTTTTTCTTAGCTTAAAATGTTTCGCAAAGTCTCCTAAACAGTTTTAAATATCAAAATTATGTTTGTTTGCATGGCACCCCTGTGCACATAACATTTGTCATTTGGGAATGATGTATACACACACATGTGTACATGTAAATACACACACACAAACATATTTAGTACAGGTGGCTGTATAGAGCTTGGAGTCAGAGGCTGGGGGACACATCAGTTGACCTAGTTGCATAACTAACCTTCCAGAGCCATCCTTCATTTGCACTTTAGCATACAGGACATCCACCATTCCTGGGTCGTCGTTCATATATTCTATTCCAGACATTTTAACTTGAAGTGGCTTTCCAGCGACAATTTGGCTAAGAATGAAATAAAATCAGTTAATGAAAATTGTAACTGAATTTGATGTCTGTTTAACCACTATTAAAGGAGATTAGCACAAATGAAATGAAATGGATATAGGAAGTAAACTTCCCTTGCTAGATAACATTTACATTACCCATGACCACCTCCATCACTCAACTCATAATCTTTCCATCCCCAGCCCTCTATCTTCAAATAAACATTCTCTCGGCAATATGTATAACGGTTGGAGTCTATGGTCAAAGCAATGATTGTTTACAATAGGAGGAGTTTGGCGAGATCACGTTTAACTAATCTTGGCAGACGCTTATTAAAAACTAATTTGTGCAAGCTATCAGTACTTCTTTCTCCTTAACTTGGGGAAATCCCGACAATGAAGAGGTTAAAGAGGGGTGTCGGCAAGCATTTAATCCAGAGCTTCCACGGCTAAGGCTTATACTGCTTATGCAAGTTGTAGAAATACGAGTGTCAGACAGAATCTGACCTAGACCAGAACTAAGAAAAAATTAGGGAAACGTGGTTCCTCTGGTTTGATTTTAAGACTACGGATGTATACAAATCTATTATGGCTCACCGCTCAAATTTTTGAGACCCCCAAAGTGCACAGTGAATGCATCTTAATACCCAGGCCTACATAACTAGGTTGGTTGAGAGCAAGGGCCTGCTTGGAGTTATTTTGTTAACTTTACCGAACTATAACATAGAGGGTATAAATCCAAACACACTCATAGATTCTTTCCATTTTTTCCGCCCTGGCCAACCGCCCCGCGGTTTAGTTACCCTAACCCCCAATAAAAATCTTCCTGCTCCAATGAATCCTCTTTCTTTGCTACTTAGTAATATAGCACCATACCATGTTCTGCTTTTTAGGGCTCCCCTTGGTGAGGGATTTCTCCTACTATCAGACCGCTGGAAGCCTGGAAAAACGTGCAAGTATGTGCCCAACTTAGTAAAACTAAAACTTTGATGCATTCTCTTGGTATCCCTAGTTATTTATAGCATCACTATATATTTCAGTCACACGACTCACTTCAAAAATTCCTCTTTACAGTCCTGCAGCAGTTGCTTTGCCTGCGTCACTTCATTCTCACTCAACAATACCAGGGTGCCTATTGTCAGGTGAAGCTTTTCTGGGTTTTGGAAAATGGTGCTGTCCACCCCTCGGTCCTGTACATAACAAGAATATAAAGAAACTGAAGATTCAAATTCAAGAAAAAAACACACATTTATTGCCTTAAAAATAAAAATATAAGACCCGATTCACACTTAAGAACGCGATAGGTTCCTAAATATACGCAACTAATAGCAATGAAACCCCAGGTTCCTAACGCAACTAATAGCAATGAAACCCCCTCAGCACACCCCCGGTTTTCAGGTTCTTATGTGACTTACGAGTGCCATAGGGCACCCTTAACTGTAGGTTCGCATTTGAATGCGTAGGGAGACTACTTAGGAACTTAACTGCTTAACCGCGCCTTCATTTGGTAATTTAAATGCCTCTTTCCACCCAAATCTTCGTATCTGCCTAGTTACTTATTCATGCAACGCCCATTTTTGCGTATGTTACTACGAGTCTACAGATTATAAATTCGTAGTGTATAAGCACGGAATTTGCGAACTTAAGTCCTACTTAAATAGCGTATAAAAGTTACTACGCATGCGCAGTGCATCCGTTCTTAAATATATGCACCTAAAATTGGAAGCATTCATAAGTGTGAATCAGGTCCATAATCACCAACAGTATTGAGAATACACACACTTATGGTTCAAAGAAATACACAAACAAATCATCAATTATTAAATTATATGGAATTTATGCGCAGCAATGCTGTTGGCATTCTTTCATGTCGAACAGGACAAACAAGACGTAATAACGTATTGGCGAAAGTAAGATTTACAAACATAATACCACAGCTAACTGCTTGCCTGACATACATGATAAACCCTCTGAGAGCCACTGACAAGAAACCAATAACATATGACCTTCATTGTGTTTGCACATGGTGATAGGAAAAGGGCATCAATCAGTTGAAACATTTCAGTGAATACAACACCTAAAGTGGAACAAACCCCATTAGATGAAGACAAATTCATAGGGTAAAAGACATCTTCCCATGCAATGTGTATCTTATGTGCAAACTCATTGGTCTAGGAGATGTTTTGATTACAATTTAACATAGATGACTTTAGATATGCATGTCTACCTCACATTGAACTTTTCACCAGTGTGGGTGACAATCTGGTGAAACCCCAACTCAACCCAAACCCTAATTGTTATAATTGTTAGCCAGCATTGATACCAAAGCATCCAGACTATCTGGTCAATGGAACACAAATAAAAGACTTGTGCATCATGTACCTGGCATAGTAAAAAAAAATTGTGTTACAACAGGGTTGAAATATAAACTTGGTACGTACTTTCACTACCTCACTGGGTCCAATAGCTGGGCAAATCACGAAGAGTGTTAACACTACCCAATGATTGTAAGCAAGTTCCCTGCCATGCTGTATCAACCTAATATGACCGGCATTGCATTGCGACAGTCAGATTATTTAAGTACACCAGTTAATACAATTATTAGGTGAGTGCAATCTTTATTTTGATCTAACCATAAGCGAGTACATTTCTTATCGATCCAGATATTTAATCTTTAGGAAGTAATAATAAGGGGACCCTACTATGCAATAATGGCTGTACAATTGCTCTCACAAATCCATTGAGAGAAAAAGTTGGAGGTTAGGATTCTGCTGACAAGACTTGCAAAGAAATGTTTAAAATGTGGATGTGAACATATTCATGACAATAAGTTTGACTTGTAAAACCCGATTTACTAAGCTGCAGGTTTGGAAAATTGGAGGTGTTGCCCATAGCAACCAATCAAATTCTAGATTTCACTTTCCTATTACATACAAGAGAATGTCAGCTAGAATCTGATTGGATACCATGGGCAACATCTCCACTTTTCCAAACACACAGTTTAGTAAATCTAGTATTGTTCTTGTCCCTCCCTAGGAGCTGCTATGCTGGACATCCCTCCTATTTGTTTGGACATTTTCCTAGGGGATGCTATGATGAAACTCCTGTTTAATTACCAGTACCTGAGCAGCTAGTATTCATCGTTTGTCTCATCCGTGCCTTGTGTACGGTTATACTCTTAGGCTATTCCTGTTGTTATACTCTTGCATTCTATGTATTCTGTAACCTTTATGTTGTGATCAGTAATATAATTTATTCCTGATTGTATATATGTACCTCTGTATTTTGTTGTTATTTCTGCATGCTACACCAGTGGCCTCAACCAACTGAGTGGCTGCAGCAAAGTCTGTCTCCACCATTAGAGGCAACAGTGAAAACTAGATCGCAGTTGGACTCCAGAGCTTGGGGAGCAATACTGTGCCAACAGGATGTTTTGGGAAGATTTACATTTAGAGGAAAGCTTGCTTTTAAGCTTATGAAAAAGACCATTACAGAAGTATCCAGCACATTCTAAGTATGGTCACTTATTTGGGGAAGAAGATGGGTGTTACATTATGGAGATAAGAAAAGTAAAAAAAAACAAAAAAACAAGCTTATAGGTGTGACAGTGAAGGAAGTAATAGTGAAGATGTAAAGACACCATATCTATGTAAAAAGATTGAGTGAAAGTGAAGAAATTACGTTACCCACTGTTATGTTAACCAGTAAGTGTAAGAGGAGGAACGTCTTGTAGAATAATGGAGGAAAATACAGATAAAAGAAGTTGGGATGGGAGCATGTCAAAGTAGAAGATTGAGTGAGAAGGCAGACAATTAAAAGACGAGTATAATACAAAATGAATAAACCACACACACTCCCCTTCCTTTCTGCTGCAAACGGCCCTTTTTCGAAAGGGACATTCTCTACCAGCGTTTTCCCGAAGTGCCTGGGAAATCAATTGCTTCTGCCTCGCTGAGGCAAAGGAATCGATGTTCCCCAGGACAAACAGGCAGCGGCGAACAGTAAGTATGAATCTAACCCCAATCCTTTTCCTGATTCTAACACTCCCCTTTCATTAACTTAACCCTAACCTTCCCTCCCACACAGCCTGACCCTAACCTTCCCTCCCCCGCAGCCTGCCTCCCTGCAGCCTAACCCCAAGACTCCCCTTCCCGCATCCTAACCCTAAAACTCCCATAGAGTCATACTCACCTCCGGTCGGTGCGACTGGTCTGCGGCGGCATTTCCTAAGAATGAATGGGTAAGTATTCCGATTTGCATAATTAACCATACATAAAAAAAAAAATTCTAAATAGCACTATTTTCAAAATAGAGACAGCCGAAAATTAGCTTTTGGCTGTGTCTATTTCTAAAATAGCATTTTCTCAGCAGCTACCCCCACCGGGAATAACAATTAAAAATAAACTAAAATCAGCAATTAAATCATAACTTCACAAATAATGAGATCCGTAGTGTGTAACAAATTCTAATGTGTCCTCAAACAAGGTTTAGCTGTAACAATCCAATAGTAGCATCTGTAGTTATCCCCGGTAGTCATTTTCACAGGTATGCTTTGAACTGCACATATTAATATGCCAGTGACTGAGTCAATATTTCACTCTTTTGAAGTTTCCTCTACCGCTATATACCTCGGAAATGAGATTTAAGGAACATGCATAGAATAATACAGCTGAGAGTACGATTTATTTTCCTGTGTTTGTAGAATTAGAGATTGTTTATGGTTGCTATTTCCTTGTATTTTTTTTAGGCATGTCTGTGCATTTCTGTTGAGTTCATTTTAAATTAGAAGTATTTTACATTGTGTTTGGTAATTAAAGACCAGGGTCCGGATTCACAGTTACGTAGTTTTCGTCTTACGTTGTTTTAAGACTTGAGCTACTACGCATGTGTAGTAGATTTTTTACGCTCTCGACGTACCATTTCTGTAAGTAGATTGCGTAAGATCAAGATCGATACTTGGCATTTTTGCTTTCCGTTTGCTGCTCCATGCAAACGGAAAACAAACGCAGGCTTCTGTGCTGGAAACCTTTCTAACGACGGTATGCGTACAGCATGTAAGCATGATGGACTGGATCCACTGGTCCGTACGAGAGCCCACTTACGCATGCTCCCTCCAGATGTCATGTTAGGTTTACTAACATAACTTCCATCATGCAGAACTAAGTTCAGTACAATGGATTTTAAGAGCAAAGAGGCTGTGCTTCCTTTCTGGCCGCAAAATGGGCGGGGAGAAGCATTTAAATTATACAATGTGGGATAGGAATGCCACTTACATGTGGATTAGTGGGTGGACGGACCGCTGATCCACAAGCGTGACTTTAGGCTTCCTTATGGCAGTGTAGGTCACATTTTTTACGAATGAGATAGGGTAGTGACAGGGGGAGGTCCCTCCCCTTTCTCGTGTGGATTTAAACACCCTCGCACGTATGTAAAACGTACAGAGGTGTGGATCCGGTCTGATGAGATGGGGAAGGTATGCTAATCATACAATAAGGGCTTACAAAAAATTCTCAATTTTCAGTGGGACCGATGATTACATGCTAAGGTAGGGTTCCGATGGCAGAAGTGCCTGCATGCTAGAGGAGTGCGCTTCTCTTGCACACACAGGACTTATAATCGCAGCGCTGGCAGAGTTCTGAATCCAGTAAGTATATTTCTAAGAATAACTAGCCTAGCTTCAAAATAGATTGTAGGGGTAAATGTTTGGAAAGGAAAACACGTGTATTGCAAAAGACCAAGTTGGTGCTAATGAACCGGGTTCAAACGTATGAAAAGTGGTGTTTTTTGATCACTATGATTGGAAATTGTCTGCTTTTTGCGTGTGTCACTAACTCAATCTATATGTGGATCTGCAAGATTTTTCACACGTTTTTCGATAGCAGGACGTGTGCAAGTGCAGGGGAGAGGGGTTAAGATTTATTTTTACAGAATGGAATGCTCACCACCCTACCCAGATTTCCAGTCCGTCCCTAATTTAAATTAAGACAGATCGCAGTTCTTAAGGTAGGGTCCTTGGCTCAGAACTATAGGCTGGATCCAGACTTAAGAAGGAGCTTGTAATTAAGAGAAGAAGGTTACACCTGGGCTAAACCATGTTGATTTCAGGGGGAGTCAAGTTAATTGTATTCTTTGCATGCAGGGATATATCTTTGAATTGCTTACTGCACACAGATACTGACCAGCTTTACTATCACACTGTTATTTAGACTTGGGATAGGAAACATCACCTCTCAACTCTAATACTGTTTGTAACAGATGAAATATGATTCCCCTGCAATCAACATGGTTTTGCCCAGGAGTGACTTTGAGTTCTTATTTTAAGAAGATTCTTAAGTGTGAATCAGGTCCTTAATTTCATACTCCTTCTTAAGTGTGGATCCAGCCCTATGCACGCACAGAAGGTACCGAATGCCAGTGTAAGCCTGGATCAGGACCAATAATGGCACGACTTGCAGTTTTTTACTATACTGTATGCAAAGCATATACATATTCTGGAAATGCTTTCAAAGTGTGTAGAGGAATAAAATATAGAATGTATAAAATGTAAGAACAAGGGACAGATCTGAGAGAAGTATGACTGCTTGGACAGTTACTAAGGTCCAAGGACCAAGCTTACGCACTCTACGTTCAGAAATGTACATAGATAGCGTAAATAAGCTACGACGCATGTGTAGTAGCTCAATTCTTAAAACAACATACACAAGACGAAAACTACGTAACTGTGAATCCGGACTTAAGTTTGGAGAATAGTAAATATCCTGGTTAGCAGTTCTTCAGTTTGGATCATAACTGTGCTCCATTCTTTAAATAAGGACATTACTGCAACAAGGCTGCCAATATCAAATAGGGACACTCAGTGTATTTGGCATTTTATACAAATACAAGGTACCATATTTCCCCATGTATAAGACGCACCTATTTTAGAAAAATTCGGGGTCTAAAAACCAGGTGCGTCTTATACAGCACACACCTTTGCTCTCCCTCTGGCTCTCTCTGTCGCATCGTGCTCTGCAAATAACGCTAGCGTGACCTAAGGTCACATCAGCGTCATTCTGCAGAGCGCGCCGCGGGGGAGAGAGCCAGAGGGAGAGAAAATGTGATTGGAATGGATGGATGTGAAGGCTGGACATGGAGGGGGAACAAAGCCTGGGTGGATACAGATAACGAGGGGCAGGAACACAAATAGAGGGGGCAATAAGACTGGCTGGACACAAATAGAGGGGGCAATAAGATTGGTTGGGCACAAATAGAGGGGGCAATAAGACTGGTTGGACACAAATAGAGGGAGCAATAAGACAGGGAGGACACAAATAGAGGGGGCAATAAGACAGGTAGGACACAAATAGAGGGGGCAATAAGACTGGCTGGACACAAATAGAGGGGGCAATAAGACTGGCTGGACACAAATAGAGGGGGCAATAAGACTGGCTGGACACAAAGAGGGGGCAATAAGGCTAATTGATGATTACAACTTGAGTTCAATAATTTAATGTAATACATTTTTTTTCTAATTTGGGGCCCCAAAATTAAGGTGCGTCTTATACATAGGATCGTCTTATACATGGGGAAATACGGTAAATCAATATCTCTCTATGTTTAATGCCTGGATATCAGAAACTGGGAATGCATTTCTATATAAAGAGAACTGCAACATATTTACACTGAGCATTGATTTATCAGACGAGACTATATTTTCTGCTAAGACAAATAAATGCACAATGCTGATAATAATAAACAAAAACTCATCTTACAGCTATATTTTTGAATGTTAATTTTTTCTTCTTGTGTTGATTAGTTGATTAATTTGATTATATAGTAAAACAAAACAAACAAAAAAACCAACTAATGCTGGGATTAGTGCTGTGTAAATGATTTAATCCATCCTGGTTTATACATGGGTCTGAGCAGGTTAGGATGCAGTAAGAAGCGTCATACTAGGCTAATCTACAAAGGCATTCTTCAAGGTATCCCATTAATAGATCTGCAGTAAATAAATTCTGATCCACTTTTAATTAACTTAGAACTTGAAACATGGAAACATAGAAAGTGATGGCAGATAAGAGCCACATGGCCCATCTAGTCTGCCAAGTGGTTTACTTAAAACTATACTGAACCTAGACCCTATTTACCCTCAATTTAGTTTGAGATTTAGGATATCCTTATGTTTATCCCAAGCATGTTTAAACTGTTCTACTGTGTTAGCCTCAACCACCTCAAATGGGAGGCTATTCCACTTATCAACCCTTTCAGTGAAGTAATGTTTCCTCTGAATCTACCACCCTCCAGTTTATATTCATGCCCTCATGTTCTTTTACACCTCTTCATTTGAAAAATGCCACCTCCTCTAACAGGTCACAACCCTTGATATATTTGAATCATCATATTCCCCCTATTCCTTCTCTGCTCTAAGCTATACATGTTTAGTTCCTCTAGCCTTTCTTGGTATGTTTTGTGACACAGGCCATGGACCATTTTAGTTGCTCTTCTTTGCACAGTCTCTAACGTATTTATGTCTTGCTGGAGATATGGGGCCTGATCCAGAACTACGCATCGGAGTGAATTTACGCGTGGCGGAGACGTAAAATCGCAGTTTAGAACGCACTACGCATGTGCACCATAGAAAATACGCACATTCACGTAGCGTAATTGTGAACGTATGGGCCATTCACGTATGTGTCACGTAAATACTTACGTGTGGGCGTGCCAAATTTACGTTACTCCAAAATACGTCTGAAGTGGGCGGGGGGTGGTATTTAAAGTGTACAGTATGGGCGTGCTAAGTGGCGTACGTACATGTAGTCTATACGTCCATTTGCGGACGTACGCTGTTACGTGTGAAAAAGTTAAGGTAGGGTTTGGGCAGCGTATCTTGACAAAATACGTCCGTGCAAGGGGTGTGCCGAGGGGAGTGTAGCGAACTTACGCGCACGAAAATACGCTCCGCGAATAAACGTACGGCACACATAGTTCTGGATCTACCCCATGGCCTCTAGAACTGAACACAGTATTCTAGGTGACTTCGTACCAACGATCTATAAAGGGGCAACACTACTTCATACTTTCGGCTACTAATTCCTCTCTCTATGCAACCAAGCATCTGACTTGCCTTTCTCATTGCTTTTTTACATTGCTTGCCTACCTTTAGGTCACATGAAATAATGACTCCTAGTACCCTTTTCCCTTTTCTAATGGAGTGCCATTAATGATATACTGAGTTTTTGGGTTTTTGTGCCCCAAGTGCATGATTTTGCACTTTTTGGCATTAAACTGCAGTTGTCACACTTTTTACCATTCATCCAGTCTACCTAGATCATCCCTCATTTTCTGTACCCTCCTGGCGTGTCTACCCTCCAGGCGTGTCTACCCTGTTACATAACTTTGTGTCATCTGCACAATACCACAGGCAATATCACCTATAAAGATATTAAATAGCACTGGTCCAAATACAGAACCCTGGGGTACTCCACTGGTTACCTTACCATCCCCAAAAGGAATTCCATTTACTACAACCCTCTGTTGTCTATCCTGTAATCAAGATTGTATCCATGCAACTAACCAAGATTGTATCCATGCAACTAGCTTTAAGTCCAACTCTAAAGTTTCCAGCTTATTTAACAGTCTTCGATGTGGCACAGTGTCAAAAGCCTTGCTAAAATCTAGATAAGCTATGTCTACAGCTCAGCTCCCCCTTAATACTTTACTGACCCAGTCAAAAAATTTAATAAGATTTGTTTGACATGATCTTCCCCCAGTGAATCCATGCTGCTTGGGATCCTGTAAGTTACTGAATTTAAGATACTGTACAATTTGTTCCTTTAACATCCATCAGTTTCACTACTACTTATGTTAGACTCACTGGTCAGTAGTTTGGCACTTCTTCCCTACTGCAACTTTTATGCAGAGAGACGATTATTTGCTATTTTCCAGTGCTCTTAAATCACCACAGTTATTAGTGACTGTTTGAATAATTCAGTTAATGGTTTTGCCAGCATCTCTCTAAGCTCTTTTAGTATCCTAGGATGTATCCCACCTGGTCACATTGATTTATTTCAGCTTTGAAAGTTCTTTTAATACCTGCTCCTCAGTGAAAGTAGTAGTAATTGCCTCCCTTGTATTAATAGTCTTCCTATTTAAAAGTGGTCCCTTCCCCTCTCTTTGTTTTGTGAATATTGAACAGAAATACTTATTAAGATGACCTGCCATAGACCTTTCACCCTCAACAAGACTCCCACTCTCCGTTTTGAGCCTTACTATACCCTCTTTAGTTTTTTGCCTTTCATTTATAAACCTAAAAGCTTTTGTCCTCTTTTCATACCAAGTGGGCCAGTATTTTTTCCGTTTGTGCCTTTGCTGCCCCCGATAAATTATTCAGCCTCCTCCAGCTTTGCAAAATACTCCTCCCTGTCATCATTACACTATTAGGCTGTGCAGATCCTAGAACACTGACCCAGATATTGTATGAAACATATAACATATGTAAAAGTTCTAAGCTGAGAAGTTGTCTGGTAACAGGAATATAATATAAAGAGGCTTAGGGTCTGATCCAGAGATGGAAGTAACAATAATATAAGGAGAAAATCTGTGCTTGGGCAAAACCACACTGAACTGCAGGGGTAGTTAAATTAAAATGTATGAGCAAACTGAGTTAACATAAAATGTTTTGTAGCTCAGCTCTATATTTTAATTTAAAAATAAAGCTATTCGGAATCTGTCAAAAATAAGCAAAATCACACTATCTTCCCTTCCACGTTTCTTCTTATTTAGTACCCCTCAGATTGCAACATGGTTTGAAAAGGTGTCGATTTGCACCCTTTGGTAAAACACCTCCAATTCTGGATCAAACCTTAAATCTTTATTTCAATAAGTTTTTTTTTATTACAACCAGAGCTGTAGCTAATGCCATGGTACCCAGAGAAAGGGTATGTTGCAACACCCCCTTCCCTGTACTGAACTCAGAGATTGGCAAACATATTAGGCACATCCACAGGTCCTCTATTCATACACGTGACACCATGACGCCAGAAGCAGTGCACCTCAAACAGACAGTCTTTCAACTACTAAAGAGCTTCCAGCCTCCAGTCAGCATCCTCTGACATTCTTGGGGCAAAGTATATGACATGAAACGGTCATGTCTCTTGTGGCTTCTACTGACACACTGTATAATTACCATATGGCCCACGCTAGGAGAGAAAGAATATTTTACTTGCAGCAGAAGCTTGATTGATGGTATAGTGTTAATATTCAACTACATAGAGTAAGTACTAAACATAAAAGCCTAAGAGCTTATTTATTAAGGAACAGTATATAATAAATCCGTAGAAAAAATGCCTGTTATAGTTCCCATTGGTTCGGCTGCTACTGCAGAGGAGACCTTGGTTACTGAGTTTCATTATACAAGCATTTAGCTTCCAAATGGGTTTTCAATAAAAAGAAAAAGTGAAAAAAGTGCCAAGTAGTCAAAATACAAATAAGAGCAGAGAATAAAAATAAAATAAAATAGGGCTCACAAACTGGTTGTGACTTAAACTACAGAATAAAGGTGCGGTGTAACAAACTTGAGAATTCTTTTTTTTTTTGCCAAACTGAAGAAGAAAAAAATCTAAACTACATTATTTATACAAATATAAGATTCATTATTACATACTAAACTGACTGACACATGCAGCAGATAACTAAACCATAGCTAGAGAGACGAGAGAAGAGAGAGAGAGAAGAGAGGAAGAGAGGAGAGGAAGAGAGGAGAGGAGAGGAAAAGAGGAGAGGAGAGGAGGGGAGGGGAAAGGAGGGGAGGAGGAGAGGAGAGAGAGAGACTTTCAGATTTATCACTATCATTGGGCTGGATCCAGATTTAATAACGTTAGGAGACTTATGAATGACATTTGCAGAAGTTCACCTAAACGCTAACACTGTGTACGCGTGTGCCAAGTGTGACTGTACGGATCTTATTGCGTCTGGAACACAAGGGGAGGTTGGGTTAAGTACAGTAAGGAGGTAATCTAGAAGGATCTGTGTTTAGATGGAACACAGATCAGTGCAAAAAGTTAAGGATGGGTTATGGACGTGTAAGTCCGCACCTGAGAGGAGAGTGACACGGTAATACAGGTCCATTGTCAGGATATTATAATAGCATTAACTCTTAATATGTTTTAAAAATATTTGTGTGTTTATAGACTTGATGTATTGGTGTAATGCAGAAGTCACTTATGTGTAACCCTAATTACAATAGATTTTATATTTCTGAAGCAGACACTGCATTTCAGGGCTCTATTTCCAAAGAAATCTGTCTTCAAAGTCTGATTGGGCTGGATCCAGATTTAATAACGTTAGGAGACTTATGAATGGCATTTGCAGAAGTTCACCTAAACGCTAACACTGTGTACGCTAATTACAATAGATTTTATATTTCTGAAGCAGACACTGCATTTCAGGGCTCTATTTCCAAAGAAATCTGTCTTCAAAGTCTGAAAACCTATTTAGTGTTATACTGTACTGTAGCTTCCCCTCTTTCTTTTTGTTTCCACTTTGATTGGCCTTCCCATCAACAATATTCAAAGCAGATGAAAGCTGTGCTGTGGTCTGGGATATCTTTTATCTTCTATTAGTATGGAAATTGAAGTAGTCTTCCTATTCCATGACAATAAATGACAGAGAAATGAGTTTCCAAAAAGAAGAGGCAACAGAAACAGCTATTCTGCAAGGGAAACTGCAGCCTGCCTGTGATTTAATGCACATATCTCATCTAAACTGCTACTGAAGTCAATTTAAAGAAAAACAATACATTTAGGCATTCTACTCTATTGTATTCCTTTAAGCAGTTGTTTATGAGAAGCCCCTTCAATCTTGTATGTATGTATCATCTAGTCAGCTATGTTAAGATAAAGCTGTTAATACACCTTTGCAATCACACTTGAGATGCGATTACAGGCCAGATTTACTAAGCTGTGGGTTTGGAAAAGTGAAGATGTTGCCCATAGCAACCAATCAGATCCTAGCTCTCACTTTATTTTTACTTAATTTAGGCATTCTACTCTATTGTATTCCTTTAAGCAGTGGTTGATGAGAAGCCCCTTCAATCTTATATGTATCATCTAGTCAGCTATGTAAAGATAAAGCTGTTTATACACCTTTGCAATCACACTTGAGATGCGATTACAGGCCAGATTTACTAAGCTGCGGGTTTTGAAAAGTGAAGATGTTGCCCATAGCAACCAATCAGATTCTTGATGACATTCTCTGGTGTATAAAAGTTAAATAAGAACTAGAATCTGATTAATTGCTATGGGCAACATCTCTACTTTTCCAAACCCGCAGTTTAGTAAATCTGGCCCTACAACTTTACTGACAATTGTAAGTCCTGATCAGAATGCTATTTCCCTTGTACACACTATACCAATTTACCAGCAGATCTGAGCTTGACAAACTCCCCTAACCCTCTGCTGAAAAATGTCACAAACCGAGCCTTATTTGCTACCTTCTGAAAGGGTTCCATCCTCGGTCAGTCCCCTCAGATTGATCTCCCTCCATCTGTCCCTTGCCACTACGGCCATGTCATTGTAATTCTCAGGTCCTGAACGTCGATGTATGCTGATACTTTCACTCAGCCTATGGGGGGCTGCCATCTTGGAAGCGATCACATAACTATCAAACTGGACACTCCCTGCGCCAATTACCTGTTTCCTAGCAACCATTTGTTGCAATGGCCAGTCTATTTAAAGCGCTGTTACTGTTCCAACAGTGACAGTACAAATTGTACTCTTAGTACTTCTGGCTTTCATGAATTCCCATGTGTCATTCCAGAAATGTTGCTTTCTTCTACTAGGGATGGGCGGGACTTGATTTAATCAAGCCCCGCCCACCCCCTAGAACAGTAGAGAGCACAATAGTGATTGACAAGGGGCAGGGCTTAATGACCCAGGGCTTTAAGACTGCATATACACAATCTACACAAGGAAAAGATACGTAGATTACGTTAAAAATTTACTGCGCATACGCAGTAGTAAAAACCGCAAAACTACGGATGTATATGTTATATGTCCGGGAGTCTGTATATGGTCCCAAGATTGCAGGAGTGTACACACTGTAACACTTTTGTTCCAAATGGTCTGGAATTGTATGATTGACACAATTACTGCATAGGTGTGTAACCAGCTTAAGTAATAATGTAAAGTGCTTTCAAGTAGGTCACAGCTACTCAGTCAGTGGTGTGACAGAGATGAACAGATGGTCACACAATATAGGACAATTGGGCCAATCAGTTTATTGCCCAGTTTGTCATGCAGTGTTTGTCAAGGACAGGTTGTCATGCAGTGTTTGGCAAGGACAGGTTGTCATGCAGTGTTTGGCAAGGACAGGTTGTCATGCAGTGTTTGGCAAGGACAGGTTGTCATGCAGTGTTTGGCAAGGACAGGTTGTCATGCAGTGTTTGGCAAGGACAGGTTGTCATGCAGTGTTTGGCAAGGACAGGTTGTCATGCAGTGTTTGGCAAGGACAGGTTGTCATGCAGTGTTTGGCAAGGACAGGTTGTCATGCAGTGTTTGGCAAGGACAGGTTGTCATGCAGTGTTTGGCAAGGACAGGTTGTCATGCAGTGTTTGGCAAGGACAGGTTGTCATGCAGTGTTTGGCAAGGACAGGTTGTCATGCAGTGTTTGGCAAGGACAGGTTGTCATGCAGTGTTTGGCAAGGACAGGTTGTCATGCAGTGTTTGGCAAGGACAGGTTGTCATGCAGTGTTTGGCAAGGACAGGTTGTCATGCAGTGTTTGGCAAGGACAGGTTGTCATGCAGTGTTTGGCAAGGACAGGTTGTCATGCAGTGTTTGGCAAGGACAGGTTGTCATGCAGTGTTTGGCAAGGACAGGTTGTCATGCAGTGTTTGGCAAGGACAGGTTGTCATGCAGTGTTTGGCAAGGACAGGTTGTCATGCAGTGTTTGGCAAGGACAGGTTGTCATGCAGTGTTTGGCAAGGACAGGTTGTCATGCAGTGTTTGGCAAGGACAGGTTGTCATGCAGTGTTTGGCAAGGACAGGTTGTCATGCAGTGTTTGGCAAGGACAGGTTGTCATGCAGTGTTTGGCAAGGACAGGTTGTCATGCAGTGTTTGGCAAGGACAGGTTGTCATGCAGTGTTTGGCAAGGACAGGTTGTCATGCAGTGTTTGGCAAGGACAGGTTGTCATGCAGTGTTTGGCAAGGACAGGTTGTCATGCAGTGTTTGGCAAGGACAGGTTGTCATGCAGTGTTTGGCAAGGACAGGTTGTCATGCAGTGTTTGGCAAGGACAGGTTGTCATGCAGTGTTTGGCAAGGACAGGTTGTCATGCAGTGTTTGGCAAGGACAGGTTGTCATGCAGTGTTTGGCAAGGACAGGTTGTCATGCAGTGTTTGGCAAGGACAGGTTGTCATGCAGTGTTTGGCAAGGACAGGTTGTCATGCAGTGTTTGGCAAGGACAGGTTGTCATGCAGTGTTTGGCAAGGACAGGTTGTCATGCAGTGTTTGGCAAGGACAGGTTGTCATGCAGTGTTTGGCAAGGACAGGTTGTCATGCAGTGTTTGGCAAGGACAGGTTGTCATGCAGTGTTTGGCAAGGACAGGTTGTCATGCAGTGTTTGGCAAGGACAGGTTGTCATGCAGTGTTTGGCAAGGACAGGTTGTCATGCAGTGTTTGGCAAGGACAGGTTGTCATGCAGTGTTTGGCAAGGACAGGTTGTCATGCAGTGTTTGGCAAGGACAGGTTGTCATGCAGTGTTTGGCAAGGACAGGTTGTCATGCAGTGTTTGGCAAGGACAGGTTGTCATGCAGTGTTTGGCAAGGACAGGTTGTCATGCAGTGTTTGGCAAGGACAGGTTGTCATGCAGTGTTTGGCAAGGACAGGTTGTCATGCAGTGTTTGGCAAGGACAGGTTGTCATGCAGTGTTTGGCAAGGACAGGTTGTCATGCAGTGTTTGGCAAGGACAGGTTGTCATGCAGTGTTTGGCAAGGACAGGTTGTCATGCAGTGTTTGGCAAGGACAGGTTGTCATGCAGTGTTTGGCAAGGACAGGTTGTCATGCAGTGTTTGGCAAGGACAGGTTGTCATGCAGTGTTTGGCAAGGACAGGTTGTCATGCAGTGTTTGGCAAGGACAGGTTGTCATGCAGTGTTTGGCAAGGACAGGTTGTCATGCAGTGTTTGGCAAGGACAGGTTGTCATGCAGTGTTTGGCAAGGACAGGTTGTCATGCAGTGTTTGGCAAGGACAGGTTGTCATGCAGTGTTTGGCAAGGACAGGTTGTCATGCAGTGTTTGGCAAGGACAGGTTGTCATGCAGTGTTTGGCAAGGACAGGTTGTCATGCAGTGTTTGGCAAGGACAGGTTGTCATCCAAAAAGTTTTTTTTTTTTACCAAGGCACCTGCGCAGCGGCCCCTGGCTGGCAGGGCATGCCAAAACAGGGCAGCGTTAAAAATCCGCACCTCTCATAGGGGCGAATTTTTAATTAACGCTATTGGTAAAAAAAATTGCGTATTTTTAACGCTGTAAAATAAATGAATAGCAAAAAAAAAATAGCGCCCGTTATTTTGCAAAAATTTGCGTTAAAAATACGAAAGCGAACGCTTTTAGCTCAATTGAATCGGGCCCACACACTGATACTTCAGGACCCATTACTCTTTACTTTGTGCCCAAAATGCTGGCAAGCATTAGAAGGCCTATCAGGTCATTCCCCACCATGAACCAAAAGGAATTAGGAGACGAGCACATTATAAAAGTAAACACACAAAATGGAAGTTGCTCAGATCAATTTATAGGTAAATGCAAACAGGTGCATGAAAGGTCGAGGGGTAATCTGCCAGCAAAAGAAACAAAGAAAAGAAAATGCCCCAGCAACACTGACACTACCCAGTAACAGACTATACCATTCTATCTGTAATATAAAACGCAGAGGACTTCGGTTTCCGGCCGCTATGTAACAGCCGCAGGTTCTCGGAGCTCCGCACACTTCACCTCTTTTGGGACCTCTTATCGGCGGCAGGCGGCAGGGCCAGGCACCGGAGAACCTCTCAGACGTGTGGGAGGCAGATGGACAGGTTTCTTCTGTCTGCCATGCCAGCGAAAGTACATAAGCAGAAGGGGGAATCCCAGTGTGGCACAGATAAAATGGCGGCGGCAGCAAACAGAGCCCCAGTACTGAACATGCAACCTCCTCACAACCCTCCTCACCACAACACAGTCCTTCCAAATGACCTCCAGGCCCCCACCAGTGCCCTGCTCCCCCAACAACTGCTCCTGTCTCCCATGCTGAAGTGGTGCAGGCCATCAATGCTAGTATGGGTCCTTTAATGCAAACTCAGGTGCAGCAGTTCACAGAGGCAATTCAAGAAGTCAAGGACCAGATGGTTCAAGTGTCTCAAAAGCTTTTATGCCTAGAACAGAGGGTGGGCGAATCTTTTCAAGACATTGCTGAAAAAAGCATTCTGAGATCATCCATAAAGATCACAATGCCATTTGGAATAAGT
The DNA here is from genome assembly GCA_011038615.1 of Limnodynastes dumerilii. NCBI lineage: Eukaryota > Metazoa > Chordata > Amphibia > Anura > Limnodynastidae > Limnodynastes > Limnodynastes dumerilii. The sequence goes on from WWET01000346.1 coordinate 515,471, forward strand.
TGGACGACCTGGAGTACAGGTCAAGACATAAAAACCTGAGAATTATAGGATTATAGGCCTGCCAGAAACCTTGAGAGGTACAGCTTTAATGGACTTTCTTTGCACTACTTTGCCCGCCATTTTGAATGTTCAAGACCGCTGTTCTTCATTAGTAATTGAACGTGCACATCGCCCGGACCTCCGAGACTAAATTTGGATACCAGACGACGTCTGGTGATTTATAGTTGCTTGAATTACTGCACAAAGCAGAACTCTGAGCGGCAAGCAAGAGGAGCAACGGTATTTCCTGGGAAGGACGCAAGCTACGCTTATTTCAGTACAACTCCATGGAAGTTTCCAGAGCAAGAAAAGTTTGCAGAGATTTGCACAAGCTTGGTCAAAGCAGGAATTAAATTTGCCCTTATATATCCGGCACGCCTACGCATTTTCAATGGCTCGGAGTTTAACGACTTTCTTTCACCGCAAGAGGCTAAATCTTTTTTGAAGGACAGTGCCCTTCTGATGCCCGGACGTGGTGCTCCACCATAGGACTGCTAAGTATCGATCACATTTATGATGCTGCTTTACCTCCTTTTTTTAATTAATAATTTGTGAGGTGTTTGTATGGTGGAGAGTGAGGGTTCAAGAAAACTTGGACTGTATTTACAAAATTAGCTCTTTTTGCCGGAAGTGTTTTACTACTTAGTTCTTGTAGCAGAGAACAGGGTTGATCCTTTTTCTCTGACTTAGTTAATTAGTGTTATAAGAGGGAAAAGAGCGGTAGGCTCTCTCCCCTTAGTGTTAGTGATTAGTTTATTTCACTTGTCTAACAATGTTTTCAGTTTATTTGTCCATTATTATGGTTACTGGTCTGGTTTGTCTGATATACTTTGCAAAAGTCTTGCAATGCCACTCTCCTATTGCATCTAACATACACTCACAATGTCACAGGTTAAATTAGCCACATGGAATGTAGGGGGGTCCATTCTCCTATCAAAAGAAATAGAATCCTCACTTATATTAAAAAGCTGGTCTTGATGTTATTCTTTTGCAGGAAACGCATTTTGAGATATAGAGATTGTTAAACTCAATACAAGTGGCTATCATGTATTCGCTTTGGCTCCCTAGGCGTGGCTATATTAGCCCGCTAAAATCTCCCCCTAGAAATACACTCAAAACGTTTAGACAAGGGTGGCAGATATATTATTCTTGACCTTACTATCAAAGCCACCAGATTTGTGTTGTGCAATTTCTATGCCCCAAATCAGTATGATAAAGAAAAATGTTTAGAAATCTTATCTCTACTATATGTTCATATGGATTCTAATTTAATTGTTAGCAGGGATTTTAACTTGGTGTCAAATTCTTCTTTGGATAGACAATGCCCAGCCAAATATTCTACAAGAATATCCAAACTGGGAATTCCACAACTTTTAAAGCGATTACATTTGGTGGATGTTTGGAGAACCAGACACCCCACTGATAGAAATTATTCTTGCCTATCAGCAGCACACAACACGCTATCTCGCATAGATCATATTTTAATCTCAGAGTCACTTTTACCAAGAGCAACTGTCACAGAAATGGAACCTATTACCATCTCGGACCACACGGTGGAATGGGTGGAAGTGGAGGGTCGAGCAGAGAGAAGTTCCCACACCCAATGGCGTTTCCCCCCACACTTGACTAACTCCAATAAATTCAGAGACATGCTCAGAGTAGCTTGGGAAGACTATAAAGTATCTAATGCTGATTATTTATCAAATCCCCAGGTGTTTTGGCAGGCCTTTAAGGCAACAGTAAGAGGTGCCATTATCTCTTTTACCTCGGCAGATAGCAAGAGGTTAAATAAGGAATATCTATTAGCTCAGCAAAAACTTACTAGTAGCTATCAAACCTATTTGGCAGATCCCTCTAAATCCCATCTTCATATGTATAACACTAATAAAACACAGTTTGAAGGAGTTCTTCAACGTATCGGTGATAGATATTGTGCTAATCGCAGATATAGATTTCACAAATGGGGTAACCGATCGGGCCGCCTCCTCTCTAACTTATTACGGGGTGATAGAAAACCAAACGTTATTTGGTCACCATGGAAACGGAATCTCACAGGCTGCCCAAGGGTATAAATACACCGCAATGACAGCAGATCTGTCAATAGCATTGGGATGTCCTGCGGTTTTTATGCTATTTTTTAATTCATTTATTTTATGTATTTTATAATTACCGGTAATTTTTTATTTTTTATTTGGGGTGTTAAATAATCAATGTTTATTTATAGTGGGGCATTAAATGTTGAGTCTTTTTTTAATGGTAGGGGCTGGCCCTATATTTTATTTAGTAGCTGGGAGGGGGTATTCATTTGTGTTTTGTTGTAACGCATGACAGGGCATGCTGGCACTTGTGGTTCTCCAAGTGCTAGCATACCCTGCCATCCTTGGGCATGATGATTATTGTAGCACTACAAGCATCAGCATGCCCTATACTTGTAAAATGCAATAGCAACAGTAAAATCTTGTAAAATGCCATGGCAACAGTAACCAAAATCTGAACCAATCAGGAGACAATATGAAAGACCCGGGTTGAAAACAACCCTGGCGCTTTCACACTGCCACCCTTCCCGGGAATAGCCCTTCTTTTTTGCCGGGTTGACCGGAAGTGGACATTTCACACCACCACCAAATACACAGGTTTTTGCCAAAAACCCGGGTATTTGGTGGCGGTGTGAAAGGGGTTTTATAGGCCAATATCGCTGCTCAAAGTGGACTATAAAATGTTCACCAAGATTTTAGCAGATCGTTTAAAGGTAATTTTGCCAACTATTATCCTTACCGATCAGACGGGATTTATTATGGGGAGACACTCTGCTGTAAACGTCCACAAAGTTCTAGCAGTCATGCAGAAAGTAGAGAAACGTCAGGATCCTGATCCCAGGTTTATCTTATCTCCTGATGCCGAAAAGGTCACCTGGGATTACCTTACAGAAACCTTAAAGACATTTATATCAGTGCTTCGGATTTTATATTCAGACCCTTACACCCTTACCCTTATTTCTAGCTCCTTTTTTATACAGAGAGGCACTAGGCAAGGCTGCCCCGTCTCGTAGTCCTCACTATTGTTTGCGGTGGCATGCTTTTGTTCATTTCTAATCCTGAACGATCCATCCCAATTATTTTAGAGGCTCTGCAGACCTTTGGAACCTTCGCTGGGTATAAAGTTAATTATAATAAATCTGAAATTCTACCACTATCTGGTAAAGACTCTCTTTTAGTTAACCCTCTAATAACTCAAATGTTTATGGTTGCTCCCTCCCGCATAAAATACCTAGGTGTTCAAATCCCTTCTCAAACAAAAAAATTAGGACAAAGCTAATTTTACCCCTGCTATCATATCAGTAAGCAACCTTTTGAAAAGCTGGGTATCTATGCCCCTTTCTTTAATGGGTAGAGTGGCGGTAGTTAAGGGTGTGGCATTCCCAAAGCTTACATACCTATTGCAGATGCTGCCCCTTTTGTTATCTCCCCAAGACATTGCATTGTGTAATAAATCTTTCTCCAGATTTGTGTGGCAGAACAAAAAACCTTGAACTGCAAGAACTCGGTTACAACTGAAAAGGGAACATGGAGGTCTAGGTTTTCCCACTGTGTTACTTTTCTCATATGGGGCACACTTCAGATACATCACTGTTATTTAATAAACACTCCTTCACTGACCAAGGCCTAGAGACGGCAATTTTCCTCCCCTACTTCTTTAGTGCACTGCTTCATACGCCCAGCTCGGCAGTCCCAGAAATATTAATGAATTACATACTTTTCTGTAACACCCACAAAGTTTGGATAAAGACACAATCTCTGTAAATCTAACTCTGTGCTATCTAAATATGTTACCTTCTGGGGCAACCCTTCTTTCCAACCTGGCATGGAAAATATGAGATTCATTACATGGAGGGAAAAAGATATTAAAGCCATCTGTGACATTTTCCACCCGGGTGGTGTCATTTACTCTTTTGCTAACCTTAAGGATAAATTCAATATCCCCAATTGTGACTTTATGTTTCTGCAAGCAAGGCACTTTGCCCAGTCAGTTGTTTCTCAATTGAATAAGGGGCCAGATATCATAGATAAGCTATTGCTCTCTCAGATCACACACTTTTCACATTAGATATGTGGTGGATGCCATCTTCCCTAATAATGTAGTCAAGATTTGGTCAGGCCCGCTAGCGGCTTGGACAAGAGATATTCCAGCGGGAACTAAGGCGGAAAACTCATTAACACACTATGACAAAATAATGAAATTCTTGAGCTCACCTGTCCTACAAGAGACACACCTTAAAGTAATTCACGGGGTGTTTATCTCGCAGGCGCAGAGAAAGCATATGGTTACGGAAGAGTCTGCGTGTTGCCTCAAATGTAAAGATCCCACCGCCACTTTTATACACAATTTTTGGGATTGCAGAAAAATCCGCAAATTCTGGGACAAAGTGGTAGTTTTCATTGGGAATCTGTTTCAGGTGACACTTCCTAGAAGCTTTCAAGCCCTGATGTGGGCAAACTTTGAGGAATGGACTAGGTTCTCAGGAGTTAAAGAGGCCATCCCCTTGCTCTCGGTCATCGGGCCTGATCCAGAGCCACGGCCGCCATCGCTAGTACGGCGGCCGTAGCTCTAATGCGCATGCGCCGGGCAGATGTTGCCCGGCGTCACTATGGTAACGCCCGCACAGGGGGAGTGCCAGGGGGGAGTCAGCGATGTAACGCTGAGCGTTAGCACGCTCAGCGCTACATCGTAGATCTGGATCAGGCCCATCATTACTACCGCTAAAAAAGTTATTCTGAAAAACGGGACTAAACCCTCCCCTCCATTTCTAGCTAAGGATTTATTATGGGAAACTTTGTATATGGACAGGAGGGACACTTTACCTGATATAGATAAAGGGGTTTACACATTCTATAACAAATGGGGCCCTTATATAGAGCAGCTTCACGCGGAGCAGAAGTCGCACATTCTTAAACTGTTTGAATAAACCAAGTGGTTTCTGTATAGACAGGGGATTTTCTAATTCCTAATTTTTATTCAGCCCCCGCTTGGTATGCTCTGGTGGATAGTTGGTCATGTATACCAAGAGTTTATTGAGAGACCTTTAGCCCACATGTTTTCAGTTCTATAGGGTAAAGAAGAGCGGATTTAGGATTACTTGACTGATTGGACAAATCAAGGCAGACCAGATAAAGTTTAATTGTTTGCTTTTAGTTTATTTTATGTACAGTGATTATAAGTTTTCTTCACAAGTCTGCATTAAACTTAAATGTACTGCCATTTATGATACAATATGGTGCTCTCTAATGTATCTATTTCAATCTATTGTGACAACAATGTTGATGCTTACAACTGTTGTATATGCCATATGTATCTATTGGACACTTGTGAAAAAGTTAAATAAAAAGTGTAATAAAAAAATACAAAATAAAACAAAGAAATGTACGTTACACATATTTGCGCAAATATATGATAAGCCACCAGCCACCGTCAAGGCCTTTCTGCATATGGTGGTCCTAACTCTAACAATGAGAGTCCCAATGTTGCGTCATATGTACAATGCAATATAAAATGGAATTTAATCAATTTTGGTATAAAGCTGTAACATAACAAACTGTGGAAAAAGTGAAGCGCTGCGAATGCTTTCCGGATGCATTGTTTTTAAATTGAGAGCCAAACTTACCTCAGAAGGCTCTCCTTGAAGCCTCCAAAACAGCTGCTGTGGAACAACACCCCCTCTCAGCTGCTGCTCCCAGTCAAGCTTCCAAACAGTATACACAAAAAATGGAAGTTGCTCAGATCAATTTATAGGTAAATGCAAACAGGTGCATTAAAGGCCAGGGGGTAATCTGCTAGAAACTATAAAGGTGGACATGGAAGAACTGGTACACCCTGCACCTGACAATTTGGAATCTATAAAATAGTGGTTGACTCACCAAGACATGACAATTCAGCCATTCTGACACACATGGGAAATTACATTCATGACTCCCTTTTATGCTGAATTTGCTAAAAATTTCTATCTTTTATCATCAATTTAACATCAGATGTGGAACAAGATCAATGCAGAATAACAACTGCTCTCTCCTTATACATAGGAGAAAAGGCTATTTTCTAAAATTTGCTTTGGAAATTGAGCCCATGGTGGAGATGATGCAGAAATGATAAGAGCATGACATGATCCATGATACAGATGTAAGATATGCCTATTTACTGATTGTATTCCATTGTCCCCATTCCAATTGATGCTGAATCCTTTGTGTCAGTATTGAGCACATCTATTATATATTTATCAAGATCAGGCATTCATTTAACATTCTAAACACGTCTTCAGAACCTTCAACAAATATACAAATACTCATGGGTAGATAATTGGATATACAACTACCCACTGACCTATACAAGATTAATATCCCTTCAGTTCTAGGTCAAAGTAATAAAAAGTCTAAGATCTTGGGTAGTTAAAAAGAAAATATCACAGTTGAGATGTATTACAAGTGTCAAGATGTTTGTCTGACCCACTCATTACTCAACATCACTGAAATACATCAAATGCAATTGTTCAGAAAAACATAAAGGATGCCAGCTAAACTGTCAACATAAAGCACCCTCTTACTGCAACAGCACACAATAATCTGTGCAGAGGTAATTGTGACATTGCAGACATTTATCATATTCCATGTTACTGTAAGGACGATTTACCAGTAAAAATTACCTTAACTCATCTTCCCCTAAACAGACACTTGTGACACTTAGCATATATACATCCCAGACATCCACCGCAAACTTGGAAACCAGGGAATAGTTATGAAAGTAGGAGGCATGGCATAAACCAAGCAATTTTCCTTAGAGATTCCAAATCCCTCTTCACTCAAATGACAGTTGACAGTATCCAGACCTTTGCAAAACACCGAAAAATGACTGACTGCATGCATGCACACACAGTATACTTCCTTCACCAATTTCCATCCTCTAAATCCAGACTTCCATAATGGAAGTGTTTCCAGTGGTGGGGAAGCTGGGGTAGGACAAGTTGGAATGTGTACAGCGTGGGGGAGGTGTGCTAATTGTACAGTAAGGTATGAGAAATATTAAGGTAGGTTCTGCTTTGGTGTTGTCTCCTCACATGCATGAGAGTTAAAATACAGTGGTGATCCGGCTTCACATGTCCGATTTAGTTGATAAGCTGTGGTCTGGATAAAGTCCAGTATTCCCAAAACTTTCCCACCCAAAGCAAGACAGTTGGGAGGCATCACTCACATGGTTTAAATTGGAAGGGACAGACCACTAGGCCTGTTTTAGAAGGGGTTTCAGTGGACAGCGCTGGTGTTCTTGTATTTTTTTTGTACCATCACTCACATGGAAAACCAATTAGAGGAGCAGAAAATAAACAACTAAACCTAAAATGATCAATTAAGCCCTTATTTGGCTCATACAGAACAAAAATAAAAAATCTCTTGACGTAAGCAATACTCAGATGTTGTAATTTAATGTTACAATAATTGTAATGTTTTGAAACAAATTATATTTATATCTGTACAAGCTACACATATATATTGAGCAGTCCCTGATACACAACATGGGCCTGATCCAGACGTAATAACGACAATTTATGCACACAACATGCGGCTGTGGGAACGCACTCCACATGCATATGGTACATAATGCTGTACGATAGGGTGTGACATCCTTACACACGCCATATATACGCATTGTGGGCGGAGGGAGGCATTTAAATTATACAGTATGGGCTGGCATAGGCACAGGTTCGTGAATTATCCCTAGTAATGCGCAACTTAGGCACGCTTGCATACGTAAAACGATCTTAGGTCTGGATCAGGCCCCGTGTATGTAAATTTAACGGTTTAAAAAATTCCGTACACTAAAAAAGTCTTTGCAAAACAAAGCAAAGTAAACACATCAGAAGGGTCAGCAAGATGTTAATCTTTGTGTAACCATTGTAGGAATTTGATTTTCTGCCAGCCTGATAGAGATGGCTCTGAGAAGCGAGGCCTGACAAGCAGGTCTCTGGGGGAGCAGTTAGTGAATGTCCTTTTGTATAGATCTCTGTGTAATACTGCTACACGTTGATAAGTAGTACATGTTGCTTTACAAATGAATAACTCTAGAATGGATGTGATATGATGGGTTTAGCTGCTCATTTTGCCAGTGTATGGATAAAGGAAAACAATGCATTGTTGCAGCAAGATTGTCGTCTAACCTCTCAGCAGAGAGATGTTGATCACTGATTATCTCTGCTTTACAGTGGCAGCCTTACACTCACCTTCCAGCACAGCCCTAAGAAGCCACTGAGAATGATTACCATGCAAAACATTAAAACTTCAACAGCTGCCAGGGGTCTACTGGAAAGAACAAACATAGTAAGTGCCTCTCAGCCCTCTGTTTTATTGCTATGTATTATAATCCAGGAATTAAAGGGCTGTACTGCTTGATCTTGAGGCCTAAATGATACATTGGCTTTTGTTTTGTCACGTAGAGGATAGACCTTAATCCTTTTATGAAAGCTGAAATGGAACTGGACAGCGAACATTGATAAGAATTGCACTGGGCTGTTGTGTTTCATGCTACATTTGTTGAATTCAAATTGGTCTGGTTGTATCTGAGAAGAGAATTGAGAGAAATACTAATTTCTATCACTTTTTCTTGTACTACAGCTACAGGCATTACAGAGAGAATGAAAACACAACGTGTAATATTAACCCAGAAGAGCGTTCCATGAAACCTTTCTGTCAGCATAGTTATTAACATTTCCGTTGTCACACAGCCTGTGTCAATAAAACTGCTCCACATGAACCTGACACATATACTGGTCTAATAACACTGATGGAAAATACCTAATTAAGAGAAAAAAGTCAGCCTAATAAAGCACAACCACCAGAATGTGTTTTAGGCGTTCATAGTAATCTGAACATCATAGTTTCAATCTCTGTGCCCCCATGAACTGTAGGCCGTTCCCAGTGTGTTTTTTTCTAATTGCTTATGTTGTGTTTGCTCGCTCCTGTCTTTGTGTAGATAAAGAAATGAAAATACATAAGCTTAAATTTAAAATATTGCTAAATTCTTTACTATAAATATTAATAAAACACCATCAACCTTCTACCAGAAACTATAATTGTTCTGGAACACAGAAGACGCAAATCAATGATGTCTTCTAAATTCCAAAGCTTTTGTAGTGTATAAATGGTCCTCCTGCTTTCCCCTTCCCATCTAGATACATTCAGAGGAGAATGGGAGATCATTTTCTAAATTGCTATGCAGCTTAAGCGATGAGTACAGTGTAAATAAACGTCATTATTTTCCTACATATATTTACTTTGAGCCGTATTTACAGATCCGTTAGTTAAAGGTACGCAATTATACGCATGTACATGGCAAGGCCACACCCATGACACTCCCCTCACACATGACTTATGCCTCCAAAGAGCACCCTTATCTCTACATGTGCATTTACGTGCGTATAATACTTACTTACGTGCGTAACTAACCGCGCCCTCAAATGGTAATTTAAATGTCTCCCCCCGCCCACTTTCACATAACTCTGTCCGTACGAATTTCAACCACGCCCCTCCGCACTTATGTCCCCACCAAGTGCGATTCGCAAGTACGCGCCTAACGGACTTCCCTGCGTAAATTCAACCTAAATAGCGTAAATAAAGTTACCACGCATACAAAGTTAATCCGATCCTAAAAATATGCACGGAACACCGCGCAAAAATGGATCTGTGAATACGTCCCTTTATTATTAATGTGCCTTGTTGTTTATTTGCCAGCACAAAGCTGTGATGAAATCGAACACTTAAAAGGGCTGTCACCAAGCTAAATAACTATAAGATGTTACAGCATCCCATACAGAGGCCAGCTTTAACTAGAGATCCAAAAACAACTTGTTATTACCAACAACATGCCCTCTTATCTTATTTTCCTAATAAGGTATTTTTAGAGAACACTTTCAAAAAGCAAGAGAAAAACAAAGGATTTTTTTTTTGCTCATCTGCTAAGGAGATGCGAATAGATTTACACATACTTAGATGCACTTTTCACTTTTAACACGTTAAACAGCTTTAATGAAGTCACAAGCCAAATATCCATGAATTGCAGCTTATAGTAACACACACATCCAGCAGATCTCATTGGTGCTGTCATTTTGCAAGAATGCTCAAGTCTCAAGTCAATACATTCCTGGCATGTCACATTTACTCAGATCTGTGCACATCCTAACTCCTGGGGCCAGCTTTACTAAGCTGCAAGAAAGAAAAGTGGAAATGTTGCCCATAGCAACCGATCAGATTCTCGATGATATTAGGATAGTGAGAGCTAGAATCTGATTGGTTGCTATGGGCAACATCTCCAATTTTCCTTTAACTTAGTGTCCCCAAGTTGGAGATTCAGTCCACTTCCCATCATTATGAGTTTGTTTTCCAAAACACAATGGGCTGGATCCAGGCTTAAGCAGCAGCTTGAAATTAAGGGCCTGATCCAGAACTACGGCCTCCGCTGTAGTTACGGTGGCCGTATGCGTAAGACCGGCAGTTTTGCCGATCTGTGCATGCGCCGGGCAGATGTTGCCTGGTGTAGTTAGGGTTTTTGTTTAAGCTGGATCGGGCGTCCGTAACTACAGTGTAGTTACGGTTGAGGGGGCGTTCCTCGCCGTAACTACGCTGCAGTTACGGAAGGTAGGTGGGGAGGCAGGGTAATTAGGAAGGGAGGGCAGGGTTACATAGTTACTATCATGTGGCCGGTGTAATTACACTCTGTTACGTTGGCTGAAGTTAGTGTAGCCTTCAGCCAGCGTAACAATGTGTAATTACACCGGGCACAGGGGGAGTGCATGTAGGTCTGGATCAGACCCTAAGAAAGGAAAGTTATTCCTGGGCAAAATCATGTTGATTTCAGGGGGAGTCAAGTTAATTGTATTCTTTGCATGCAAGGATATATCTTTGAATTGCTTACTGCACACAGATACTGACCAGCTTTACTATCACACTGTTATTTAGACTTGGGAAGGAAAACATCACCTCTCAACCTGAATACTGTTTGTAACAGATGAAATATGACTCCCCTGCAATCAACATGGTTTAGCCAAGGAACAACTTTCCTCTCTTAATTTCAAGCTCCTTCTTAAGTCTGGATCCAGCCCAATGGGAATAAGAAGTGAATGCTGAAGTTCTTGATAGCGCAGCAATGTACAGGACACCCCATCCAATATTTTCAGCAAATATCCATCCATGTTCCTACATTTACATGACACAGATTTATGATTGTATCCAAAACAGGATGGTCAGCAGCCGGCAGCCACATTGTGCATGTGTCCTCTACCCTCACCCCCAAATTTCTCAACATCCACCACTGGTTACATTTATTGGTCCATCAGTGAGACATGCCATGGGGATTATCAAGTGAACAATTCTTTTCAGATTAGCAAACCCCGTACATAGGCTCTGATAAATTATCTACCCTGTTCCTTGTTTTAATACTCTTTCTATATAAAACAACCAGCTGATTAGTTTGTTGGTGTTATATAAATGTTAATTGTAGGGTTACTGATCATCACAGGATGTAACTACTACTTGTGAACAATTTATCCCTGTAAGTTTGTGTCAAAACCTTTATCAAGAAGGGAAAAAATTCTCTAGACACCGGGAGACTTTTATAGCAGCGATAACATCTTGCCAGATTTTACAAGGCCAATTCATCAAGATGAGGGAGCCAGAAGGCAAGAGGATGAATCAGTTCAACAGAATAAACTATTGCGGAATTTAACTGACTGGCACAGCCTGTGTCGCTCTGCAGACTAAATACAGCACACTACCATGTACTATAAAGATTACTTGGCTTTCTCCTATAAATCAAATAAATATACCAGGTCCAAGGAGACTGTATGCTGATCTTTTGCAACATGGTTGGATAAAGATAAACAAGCATTGGACAGATGATGTTGATGTAACTTAATGTAGATTTTTTTTCTTATTTCTGTAAGCATTTTCTTACAGATTTATTCAGTCTTCCTATCACTCTGATCTACCCATCTGCTATTTCCGTCACATACCAGGACCATAGACATATGGCTTCCTAAACAAATATCATGTGAATCTGTTTCAGTGTATTATTTTGCCTATCAAGTAGAACATATTTCCTTCCAGTCCTAAGAACAGAAGATGTAATGATGGTTGTATTCCATTACTGTGACACTGCCGATATGTTGTTCATTGATGGCCAACTATCTATTGCCCGGCTGGTAAAGGAATGTTTGATATGTAACTTATAGCTACAGTAAATTAGGAGGACATCTTCCAGTGCTGTCATTAGCTGCATAATTCAACTAGTGTTGTCTGTACTGCATAGGAACGTAATAGTCTCTCTCATATCAAAGTGACTATGAAGACTTTTTTTTTTGTCATTTACCCCGTTGATAAGATAAGATAAGATAAGATAATGTGTGAGTGCAATTCAGTCTTTGGTTTCATATTTACAAAAACAATCTCTAGTTTTCTTCCATCAACGACCATTCACAATGACTTGTCCAATGACAAGGGATTGGAGGGAACCGCTAGCACTGACAATCCAGACATCTGTGTGTCTGTTGTTAGCAATCTCACTAGTATGAACGGACTTGCAAGAGCCAAAAAGAGGTCACCTTGAATTTTCCACCTCAAGTGCAAAGAGCCAAGAGGTGTAGATATGTACACAAAAGGAACACCAAACCTGAGAGGGAAAGTCTACTTGTAAACTCAATCCAGCCCTCTGTCAAACGTGTCATTGGACTGGAGGCAGACTATTGCAATGTGGGTGTTTTCGACCTCTTGCATTAGAATGCGCCCACTGATGCAGAATATAATCTGTACAATCCAACATTCCATTTATATTCAACCAACAGGTTCTGACAGCAAAACAAGTTTTGGTCGCAAGTGAGTGCTAATGCTGATGTACAGTAAGAGTGTGCTAGCGGGCAAATGCAATATCCAGACTTTCCATCCACCGTTATTTTAAATTGGAATGTGTCTGGAGGTTTAAGGTAGGATTGACCAGTCGGTACTAAGCACAAGCAAAGGAAGTGGTCTCTCATGTTGCATGAATACAGTGTGAATCCATATGCAGTACGATTGAAGGTCTGATGTGTTCTGATTGATTAACACAAATTCAAATGGCTCTAACCTTCATAGCAATATAAAAACACAAAGATATACATCAGTTTTAGTGTCTCCAAGTATATAATAAACGATATCTATTTAATGACATTCTGAACAAAGAATATCTGCAGCTTAGTTATCAACAAATAAAAAACAGACGCAGGTTACTTATCAAAGAGCGCTCTTAGCAAAGAGGAGAATTAAGACATTAAAAAACCGATCATCTCCACACTATAGGCCGTATTCACACCTAAGAACTTTCTGCTTCTTAGGTGCGTATATTTACAAAATGCTCTACTATGCATGCGTAGTAAGTAATTTATACAATCTACGTACCAGTTAGGTACATGGATTGCCTCTGCGCAGTCTTTAAAGATGGCACGGAGTCGTTTAGTTATAAAGAGGCGGTCTGATGCCGCCTCGGGGAGCGTAGGTAGAAGTGGGAGTGGGAGGGGGGGGGGGTGTGATT
>WWET01000346.1:529351-558309 GCA_011038615.1 Limnodynastes dumerilii
GGGCGGGGGGGAGACAGGGAGAGGCAATGTCCGAGCAGAAGGAAGCTACGCACAGTAAGATATGGTAGCCCCTTGGCTAAGGTACCTAAAAAACGGGGCGGGTTAGGGGCAGGATGGGTGAGTTAGATACAGATCTGTCTGCCCCTAACCCACTCTTAGATATGAATAAGGGCCTATATTAGTAAACATACAGTTACCCTGCATCACAGTCTCTTTTTTAACTTCTCCAGCATATCCACAGACACAGACCCAGACGACTGAGCAATTAGGAAATATAGCGTGTCCTACCTTGGAGCACTTTGACAGAACCTCTTCTTTAAACTGTAAGAACCCCTCCTGTATTTCTGGATGATTGAGAGCAAATGACAGGAAGTGGGTAAATGGCTGCTTTTTCCGGAAAGTCTCTGCTAGAAGTTCAATGCGAGTCCTTGCAGAAATAACCCCATTGCGGCTTTGCCCTGTAATCACTGAGAAAAATATATAATCCAATAAACCTTATATAAAAGTATTTTAAATACAATGTACAGTCTATTGTCCTGGTCTACTTTCCTTACCAACACTGCCCTTTGTCAGAACTTTACAGAGGACGACAGACTAAAACACTAAGAGTTAGATTTGCAAAACTTCTCAAAAAGGAAAAATGGAGATGTTACCCATTCTAGCTCTCACTCTCCTATTCCATACCTGAGAATGCCAGCTAGAATCTGATTTGTTGCTAACGGCAACATCTCAGTTACTCCTCAGGGATACTACTACATCTATACTTAGAGAAGTTCCTCAGGTACCACTAACAGTGCATGTTTTCCAGTTCTCATTATCACAAGTGATAAAGGACCGGATCCAGAACTACGTCCGTCTTCCATAGACGGACGTAGTTCAATAAACAGTAGCTACTGCGCATGCGTAGTAGCTATTGTACGTAATCTGCGTATCGTTTAGATACGTGGATTGCGTATATGCGGTCTACGGAAGATGGACGTAGTTCTGGATCCGGCCCAAAATGAGTACCACCCTTGGATCTTTTTTAGGTTAGCCGTAATGAATTCAGTTGTACCCCAGCAAGGAGACCTGCAAAACATGCAATGCTACTGGTACCCGAAGACTGTGGTTGACAACACCTGGTCTAGTAGAACGTTACATTATATTTTACTTTACAAAAAGGTATAACAGAAGAGGCCCAGCTATTGCAAGAAAAATACTTTACCAAGGATGGCCACATACTAGCTCAATCAAAACCTAGATGTTCATTTTGGCCTCATGTGTATGGCCTATGAGACAGTTATCCTGGCCTATGCTCAAAACTGGCTTCACATTTCCATATCCCGCACATATCTTACACATCTCACATTTTGTGGACATTCATTATCATATTGGGACAGTTATTTAGGAACAAATGTATTGAAATATATTTTCAAATCTTGCAGTGACATGATCTAAATCTACTAAACCTGATATAGCTTATTAACAAAAAATATAAACTAATGAAGTTTTCAGAACAACATTCTTCATTAAAAGTTTTCAAAAAACAACTGTTACTACATGCAGTGAATTTAAAATCTCTTTTAGTATGATAAATTGGAGGAATAGCTGCATATACTTCTTTCATGGCAAACATCCACAATAACTACACTGTATGATAGTAATCTATCACATTAAATTAGGTTACCCTTGTATAGTAGACACATATGACAATGCCAACATGTAATTCATAAATCATTTAAGAAACACTATAGTGTCTGCAAGTGTAGTAACACACAAGAAATTGTGCTCTGAGTACATTTAGCAATCCTAATAATGAACCAATCCTTGTTATAACTGCAGCTACAACTAAACCAAACAGATCAGATGTGCTTCTTATGTAACTACAACGAAACCGTCTTCATCATTTGCTCTATGCAACTCCTACTCATGTACCATGTCTATGTGGATGGCATAGATATCATCTTGCTCCCCTACAATCCATACTTAATGCAGCAGCCACACTCATCTTCCTCTCCAAACGCACTGCCTCCACCATACCTCTCTGTCTATCTCTACACTGGCTTCCTGTCCCTTTCAGAATTCTCTTCAAGCTCATCACCACAACTTAAAAGGTTCTCTCCTCCTCCTCCGCTCCCTTCCTCTCCTCCCGTATCGCCAACCTGTTAACTACCTCTCACTCCTGCATCCAAGACTTCTCCTAGGCCACCCCTCTGCACTGGAACAATCTACCACAATCAGTCAAGCAATCAAACACCCTCCAATCTTTCAAACACTATTTTAAAACCCACTTTCTCATGCTTGCTTATCCTTCCTCCATCTAAGCTTATCTGCCCTCCCTATCTTCATCCCTGTCTCCCGTTTGCTCACACCCTCCCACTTAGCACGTTAGCTCTTATGAGCAGGGCCCTCCTCTCTCCTGTCATCACCCCTCTGCCTTCTCCTCATTAATTGCCACCTTTTCTCCCAGCTGTCTATCTCCTTATTTATCTGCTCCTACACACATATCCTGCATCTTTATTTTCCATTTATATTGTTCTGCTATTTCTGTACTTTATTATTTTTGCATTGTTCTTGTATTGTATTGCTTATTTGAACTTGTGCTGACTGTTAATTGTGTTATATATGTAACTATTGCCTTAGTATGGTGCTGCGGATACCATGTGGCACCTTATAAATTAACGTTAATAAAATAATAATCGCCTGCCAACATCTCATGCCCCTTGACCCACCCTGAATCACTCTATATACAAAACCTCATTGATTTCCTCCATCTTTTCTTCATTACTGACAAACTTACCCCTGGACATGGGTCCTGAAGTTGTAAGATTTGGGAAATCATTCTTAAAAGCTCCACTGTCTACACTTCCTTTAAAAAAAATGCCTACACGATTGAATTATTAATGGTACCTGACTTCCACTAAGCTACGCAGATTCTGGAATTTGGCCTCCTTATCTGCTGTCATCCACATGTATTTCCAAGAACTGTTGATCATTTCTCCTGAACTTCTGGACAACATTTGCCTGGGTCACTGAAAGGGACTCGAAACCCCCTCACTTCAGTTGGTTTATAACAAAGTTTGGTATATAGAAGTCATGGAAAAAAATCTCTGACCACCTCTATGGCAAGCTTCATACGTTTATCCAGACTTCCTTACAGAACTCCCCCCCCCTCTTGAAGACTTTCAGACCTTTGTCTGTAGGCCACTCATTCTTCTTTCAGTTTTATTAACGTTTATTTAGAAGGAACTGCAAGGTATTCGCAGTGCCGTACAGCCTAACGTGCTATACACAATGGACAATAACAACAAGGGGCTGGATCCAGACCTTGTTAAGTGCATGAACTTAGTTGCACCTGGGCTAAACCATGTTGATTGCAGGCGAGTCATATTTCATCTGCTGCAAACAGTATTAGAGTTGAGAGGTGATGTTTCCTATCCCAAGTCTAAATAACAGTGTGATAGTAAAGCTGGTCAGTATCTGTGTGCAGTAAGCAATTTAAAGATATATCCCTGCATGCAAAGTATACAATTAACTTGACTCCCCCTGAATTCAACATGGTTTAGCCCAGGTGTAGAATTCAACATGGTTTAACCCAGGAGTAACTAAGTTAATGCACTTAAAAAGGTCTGGATCCAGCCCAAGGTGTTCTCAAGGTGATCTTCTCCTATCTCTCTTTGCTGCCCTATTCTTCCTTTACCCTAATTGTTCCTTTATTTTTTAGGTAAGGTCACTATCACATGGCTCAAAATACAAACAATGGTGCATTACTGTTCACAATCAGATGGCGATATAATATAAGGTCTCTTGTTACTTATAAGAATGCATCCCACAATGACACGTGTTAATAAACTAAACTGAAGGGATGTTTTATAGCTAGCTACAGGAAAGTAAACCAGGACTTTAGAAGTTAACAAATAAATGGTAAAAAAAAAATCACATTACATTAAAATTATGTTAATGTGGTTTCAATTTTAATAGAGTATTTGCTATTGTTATGGTCACATTTTTCTTATTATCCAATTTGTTTAATTTATTTGCCCTAAGTATTTATTGAACTTATTAATATACACGCAACAGCTGCCTCCACAATCATATATTATTCATGCGAATAAATAATATTTGTAGTTCTTGTTAATGGGATATTATATTATTGCCTGGGGAATGGCTTTTCCATTGTTTGGAGAGTTTTGATATACTGTACACTAGAGTTTATAAATATTTATACTGTGTGATCCACAATTTGCTGTGTGTATTTCAGTGTGTAATATATGGGTCATTTCCTACATCTTGGCTCTGTATATAGACCCATCCACTATTACATCATTTGATTTTAGATCTCACTTTCCTATTACATGCTAGAGAATGTGAGCTAGAATCTGATTGGCTGCTATGGCCAACATCTCCACTTTTCCAAACCCGCAGTAAATCTGACCCTTAGTGTCCTCCTAGAACTCTCAAGAGCAATTATAGAGTGCTAAAATATGATTGTTATTATATTCAACAGTGAATTCACTCCAATAATGTCAATTATGATTTTGATGTATAAAAACCAATGTACTTTCTATTTTTGTTGACAATAATATTATAATACTAAAAGTATGTTCATCTCTGAATATTTCCATAACATACTTGCCTATAAGTGCATCATGTTGTACATAGTACACTGTGATAATAAAAAATAATTCCTAGAGGCTTACGTTTTACTACCTACTATTCTCTTAGGTACAATATGTGCTACTCTATGGGCCAGATTTACTAAGCTGCAGGTTTAGCAAAAGTGAAGGTGTTGCCTATAGCAACCAATCAGATTCAAGCTCTCACTTTCCTATTCCATACTAGAGAATGTCAGCTACAATCTGATTGGTTGCTATGGGCAACATCTCCACTTCTCCAAACCCGCAGCTTAGTAAATCTGGCCCTATGTCTTCATTTCCTTTCAGCTTATTATACTTGGGCATGACAAAAGAGAGGTTGCTTAGGTGGCCAGTGAAGAACAAAGAGGCACATCCTCAGTTATTAAATTATCTATTTCTAATGACCTTGTATTCACAAACAAGTCCACAGATCAGTGACCAGTAAGAGGCATCCAGCTGCCCTACTGTTACATGCGACCCTGCAACCCTTCACCAGTGGTCTACAAGTTTACCGGCCCCATAACACTTTTCTTTGAAATAACGGAACTGAACAGTTGTTTCAGATCAATTCCTTACCCTAAAGCTTGGTACACACGGACAAAATAAAACGATCCTTTAATAATAAAAAGATAAACTCACGTTTATCTGACAATCCTGCAGCTGTACACTAGAACGATTTCACCCTGGATCGCTCCCATAAGTCCTTTCTGCTAAGTAGACACACATACAAAACCACACATCATAACATCGTTGATCTGTGATTTTTAGGAGCTGCTAAAATTCAAGACAGAATCTGACCATTCACTGCATCGTTTTACAGTACACGCAAACGATTTGAGAGCTACCTAACGATTATCCTGTGATTTAAAGGATAATCGTCATATAAATCTTTCCAGTGTGTACTCAGCTTAAGTTGAAGTCATTTTATTATGTTTAATGCCAAAATTTACCCTTTTATTCCAACAGCTAAATATCCCCATTACACAGTAACTGCGTTACCACCAGTATTCTGAAGAGCACTGAAAAACACAGGAACACTTCAGAACCATTTTTTTTGTTAGAACGCACATTTAAATAGGTAAGCAAATCATACAATGAAATTTAATTAATGTCTGCTTAAGCAGAGAATGTATGACAGCTGTGGAAGATAATTATACTTCAAGTGCTGACAGTACAAAATGAGTTTCTACAGAAAACAAAAAAGAAAAACATTTTCCTACAAAAATACTAACTGGTAATCATGGCCGGGCCGTGTTATAAAAAGAGGATTCGGTAACATTTATGGACATTTTTACTGGTGTGATGTTTTGTGCTGAAAGAATGTGTTTTATTGCTGAAAAAATATAACATTTTCCCCCAATGTTTATTATTAGAAACAATGATGGTGGAATGAAGACTGGTTCTTAATTAAATCATTTTTGCTGGTGATTAAATATGCAACATTTTGCTTTGTCTTACATTTTTACAGCTTAATCAAAATTGTAATAATTGCATCCAGCTTGAGAAATGTACAAACCACATGGAATATTTTAGAACATTCATTTAAATGTAGGTCTGTATGACCTAGATCACAAATCAGGGCAGAAGCCCATTACCAACCTGTGTGTTAGCTGTAGATATGGCAGAAACTTAATTATGTTTAGAAGGTGCAGGAGGTGCCTTGACGTTGGGCAGGTGAGCTTAACCCAATATAGCTATATTGTGAACTAAACCTCCTTTATATGTATGTGCTGACACATAGGGGTAGATCCAGAACTAAGTACGCAAGTGTATTTACTGCACATGTGCGCGGCAAATGTTACACCATGTGACTCTGAACATACGTACCAGCCTTTATTAACTACAAATGAAGGGGCGAGCCAGCCATAGCTCACCCGTAATTGCGCTTCAGAGGCAGGGTGAGGCATTTAAATCGTACAGTATGGGTGTGCTTAGACACCTACATACGTGTAGGCTTTACATACGTCAGTAGTTACGCTTTGAAAAGTTAAGGTAGGGTTTGGAAAGTGTAAAACGGCCAAAGTACGTACGATCAAGGGGAGTGCCTAGAAAATATGCTAGCGTAAATATGATATGCGATGAAACATAATGGGAACGTAGGTCTGAATCTGGCCCATAGTGTAAATATGATATGCGATGAAACATAATGGGAACGTAGGTCTGGATCTGGCCCATAGTGTGATATAATGCTTGTTTGCAGCACCAGACCTCTCTGTTGTTCCTTATGTTTAGAAGATATTGCTAATATTCATGAATTACTGGTTATTTATATTGCTATGCATTTCACAGGTTACTTTTGGCAGAATGGGTTTTTTTCTTCGTTTTCTAAAATAATGAAATGTGCACAAACACTTATACTTGTATTTTACTGGGCTATGTCAGAGCTAAGGTGTAATGAAAACCATTTCAAATTTTGCTACAATTAAAACACAATTAGAATAACTGCTGCATCTGTACTTACATATGTTAACCAAGTTTTACTTTGTTCATTTTATGTTAAGCAGAGGAAAAATGCAACATAATGTATTTCCATATTAAAAGCTACAAAAACAAAACAATATACTATAGTAATATAACTCTTCAAACTAATAAAAGGATTCAAATTTTTAGTCTAACAAATAAGCAATGAGTGATGTTACTCTGCCCCCTACTGGAAAGTCACAGACATTGTTTTCAGAGAGCCTGCAGGACGTACATGCAACATCAGCACTTATGTTCTTAAAAGCTTTTCCAATAACGAGCAATGCATTCAAACATATAGAGAGCTATAACAAATAGAAAATCTACCAGCCTACTTGGTATTACTGTGATTCCAACACAATACAACATGTGACTGGTACATTCTAAATCATTACCCAGTCATTTCATGGTCACAATGCATCTACATCATATTCACAGCCTCCTGTTATTTCCAGTGCAGACAAGTACCACATTTGGACACTCACAATCAACCTTCTGAAGAAGCAATGGCTGCCAAGCCTAAGCTATTAAAGACCCCATACCAGTCTACCTTTCTGATTGCCCCTGACTGCAAGATGAAATAGTGCAATTATTTTCATTGAGGTTACCATACATCCTCTTCTACAAAGTGGTCAGATGTTATGAATAGAAGAGAGGTATAATAATGAATTATAGGAAAAAAATTGGTGAAAATCTAGGAAGCAAACAACTAAGTGCTAAATGTTTAACAATATTTGCAGGATGGTGAGCCACTAAAATAATGTAAACGTAACTAGCACTTTATCAATCATTTCAATTTCAGGCACAATTTAAAAATTTAAACTCACCAATTTCTCCTTCCATTCCCTGCCTGGGAATATTAATAGAGGTACGAGTTTCTGATTCCAGATTTTTCTTCGTCTCACCTTTCTTTCCGATAATGTATCTATGGCAAAAACAAACAGGGACACAATTCTTTTACAGAGGCCTGAAATTTATCATTTAGACTTTCATTATTAAAAATGCATTCCTTTTTGATAAATTCTTCCCAGCATTTGTCTATGGAATGCACATATTGAGCGCACAGCAGTGAATGGAAATACAACTATTATGTGAAAATTGCTAAAGCTAAGTAGACAGGCAAACACCCAAAACATTAAGAGGTAGATTTCGTAAACTGTCTTAAAAAGTAAAAGTGGAGGTGTTGCCCAAAGAAACCGACACAATTCTTGTTATTTTGCATTAGCAAATACATTTATTTGAATACAAATATTGAATATTTTGAAATCTCTTTAAAGATAGATGTAGAGTCATAGGACCGGATTCAGAGATGTGTGTGTATAAAGTACACAAATATACGCATCTACGTTGCAAGGTAACACCCCATGACACTCCCCTCACTTGAACAGGTTTTCCGTGACTTCCGCCTCCATAGGTCACCCTTAAGTGTACATGTGTACATACGCGTGTATGTTACGTGCATGCGTGTTTATCTAACCGCACCCTTAAATGCCCAATTAAATGCCGCCCACTTTCACGCAATTACCACCATCCAGTTAAAAACCACGCACCTCCATACGTAAGTGCCTAAGTGCGATTTACAAGTTCGTGCCGAAAGTACTTACGTGCGTAAATACTACATAACGTGTGTGGAAAAAGTTACTACGCAGGCACAGTTAATTCGAATCTAAAAATAGTACGCAACCACACGGAAAGACAGAATGCAGTCCATATTTACTAAGCTGTGGGTTTGGAAAAGTGGAGATGTTGCCCACAGCAACCAATCAGATTCTAGCTCACATTCTCTAGTATGTAATATTTAAATGAATACTAGATTCTGATTGGTTGCTATGGGCAACATCTCCACTTTTCCAAACCCACAGATCTGAAGAGAAGGGGGTAGAATACACAAGAAATGTATTTATTTATTCATTTGATTATCAAATCTATAAAAAGTGGAATCATAAACCTCATGGATATATAAAGAAAGAAAGAAAAGAAAAGAAGTTCTATTCGTGAAAGCACAACACTCAACATCCAGCAAAAACTATTAAAATGTAATTTTTTTTAATGTTTTTATTAGTTAATGATAAATAAGTGCTGCGAAGTATAAAAAAAACAATAGAAAAGAGAATGAAAACTGTGTTTAAAATAAACACAAAAAGAAACACAGTAATAGTTGCTGTAGCGCTGCCTATTAAAAGTCAATGTAATAAAGTCTTTCTCACAGTCCTTTCGTTGCAAAGGTGTCTTGTTATATCGGAACGACCATGCCACTCAGGGTTTATCAAAAATGGAGGTCACCACATAAGGATATAACATAAAAAATGTGTCCGTTCTTCATTTATAGGAGGGCAGACAATATTAAAAACCTTGTAGTAAGGAGTTCCCTCCCAGGATCAAGTACCAATCCTATTCATACCAAAGGGTTCCACAGATGTGGATTGTGTAATGCATGCAGGACTGTAAAAATGGACAAGTCTAAGGTTGAAAATTTTGTTGTAAAAGGGAAATTGTATAATATAAAATTTTTATTACATGTGGTACAAGTAATGTTATCTATCTTTTACAATGCAGTTGTAACATGTTTTATGTAGGCCGCACTTTGCGTCCCCTTAAGGCGAGACTTTCCAAACATTTGAGAAATATTAGGAAAGTTGTTGAGACACAATATCTAGAAGGGTTTTTACCTCGGTTATAAAAAAATACTTCTGTGCAATATAAGAAATTTTATTGATAATTCTAAACCGATTTCTTTTTTCCCCCACAACCTTTTCACAATTTAGCAAGACAGGACAGGAAGGTTGGAAAAAAGTTCCTGTGAACCCTCGGCCATATTCTTCCAATCATGTTAGACAAAGTTATCAGAACCATGAAACGTCTATACCTTTTTATTTGATTTGGGATACTCCAAGAAAGTCTTTTTTTTTTTTTTGGAGTACCAGCTCAGGCCACCTAGCACGGTGTAACAATAAAGATTCTAATAATTTTGTTGGACGGGCTAGAGGCAAAAGGGGAAAAAAATTTGAAAAATAAATATCTAAAAAGTAAACTGAACAAGAAAAAGAATTTTACTAAAACCAAATCTCTTAATAATGTAGAGGGGATGTCTATTACAGATACCCAAGAGGATCACATCACTGACTCTGACAGCAAAATATATAATTTGGTAATAAAACCCACAGCAAGCCACTTGCCGTTTTAAAAAAGGGAATGAAATTTGTTCCCACAAAAGGTGTTGATTCTTTCGAAGTATATATAGATCTACAAAAATAAATAAGAAATTTCCCTTCGAGGAAATTAGCAAAATATCCTCTAGTGTTTTTAAGAAACCATCGTCCTTTTACCCTAAACATGTCAAGGGCCATTTTATAGAGACATTTCAACAATTGGTATGGGAGGAACTATCTAAAATGAAATTACAAAAGAACACTGATCATTTTAATCTCACTAGGAAAGGAAAAGTCGGAGGCCTTAAGAAATTTGCAAAAGGACGATACAATCAAGCCCGCCGATTAAGGCAGGGCTGTTGTTATTATGAACAAGACTGACTATATTGATAAAATTTATAGACAGCTTAATGATGGTGTAACATACCGCAAACTAAAGAAAGATCCTACTTTAAGAATTCTGTCTGATTTAAAAGTTAACTGTTAAATTATTGAATCTTGGAACGATTGATAAAACAACAGCAGATTTTATTGTTATTAACAACCCCTCGGTAGCAGGGATCTACATACTCCCAGAGGTGCATAAAGATGTACACAAACCACCCGGTCGCCCCCATAATATCGGGGTGTAATTCCCTTACCTCCAACTGGTCGGCAGCAATTGATTTCCATTTACAACCACTGGTAATAAAAAACCCCGCTTATATTAAGGACACTGCGGATCTGCTTAACAAATTACTTTCTATAAAATGGTCATCAGATATGTATCTGGTGACCGCAGATGTTAGCTCTTTGTACACAAGAATACAAAATGAGAAAGTTCTTTTCTCAATATGTCCGATATGGATACACCTATGGCTGATTTTCTTGTGGAAGGAATTCACTTTATTTTGAAAAACAATTAAAAATAATTGTTTTTCGATCAGAATACTTTTTACAGTGTGTTGGTACCGCCATGGGGACGAGGTTCGCGCCCAGCTATGCCAATCTGTTTATGGCCTCCCGGGAATCTTCAGGGTCCAACAGGGGCATGGTGGCTGTTGAACCTTTCCTCATGGTTTATGTACATTGACAATGTGTTGTTTTTTGAAAGGGTGACCAAGAGTCTAGATGACTTCTGTGAATACTTGAATGCAAATGACATGAATATTAAACTTACTTTTCAATACAGTCAGACCACTGTTAATTACCTTGATTTGACGATTTATATGAAAAGCAATGAGATTTATACCAGCACTTACAAGAAAAATACTGACTAATTCCTTTATAGATTTCTCCAGTTCTCATCACCCACAGTGGTTGAAGAATGTACCAATGGGACAGTTTAGAAGAGTAAAAAGGAACTGTAGCGAGGTGCAGGTATTAAATCAACAACTGGATGAAATGAAGGGTAGATTTATGCTGATGGTTAAACATTGGAGCATTTAAAAGAGAGATCATATCATCGGGTCTCAGCTGCCTGATAAACCCTCCTTCATTTATAGGAAGGCAGACAACATAAAAAAAATCTTGTAGTAAGGAGTTCCCTCCCAAGATCAAGTAACAATCCTATTCGTACCAAATGGTTCCACAGATGTGGATTGTGTAATGCATGCAGGAATGTAAAAATGGACAAGTCTAAGTTTGAAAATTTTGTAAAAGGGAAATTGTATAATATAAAAAAAAAATGTTATTACATGTGGTACAAGTAATGTTATCCATCCTATACAATGCAGTTGTAACATGTTTTATGTAGGCCGCACTTCGCGCCACCTTAAGGCGAGACTTTCCAAACAATTGAGAAATATTAGGAAAAGAGGCATGGTGGGTGTTGAACCTCTCCTCATGGTTTATGTACATTGACAATGTGTTGTTTTTTGAAAGGGTGACCAAAAGAGTCTAGATGACTTCTGTGAATACTTGAATGCAAATGACATGAATATTAAACTTACTTTTCAATACAGTCAGACCACCGTTAATTACCTTGATTTGACGATTTATATGAAAATCAATGAGATTTATACCAGCACTTACAAGAAAAATACTGACTGATTCCTTCATAGATTTCTCCAGTTCTCATCACCCACAGTGGTTGAAGAATGTACCAATGGGACAGTTTAGAAGAGTAAAAAGGAACTGTAGCGAGGTGCAGGTATTAAATCAACAACTGGATGAAATGAAGGGTAGATTTATGCTGATGGTTTTTTAAACAATGTGAAAGAACAAGTGGAAGGGATTGAGAGTCAAGAAATTTTAAAGAACAAAACGAAACTAAAGAAAGAACATAAAAAAATGGTCATTTTGTACAAAGTATAATACTAACTATAGAAAAATTGAGAGGGTTTTTGTTAAACATTGGAGCATTTTAAAGAGAGATCATATCATCAGGTCTCAGCTGCCTGATAAACCCTCCTTCATTTATAGGAAGGCAGACAACATTAAAAAAATCTTGTAGTAAGGAGTTCCCTCCCAAGATCAAGTAACAATCCTATTCGTACCAAATGGTTCCACAGATGTGGATTGTGTAATGCATGCAGGAATGTAAAAATGGACAAGTCTAAGTTTGAAAATTTTGTAAAAGGGAAATTGTATAATATAAAAAAAAAATGTTATTACATGTGGTACAAGTAATGTTATCCATCCTATACAATGCAGTTGTAACATGTTTTATGTAGGCCGCACTTCGCGCCACCTTAAGGCGAGACTTTCCAAACAATTGAGAAATATTAGGAAAGGTGTTGAGACACATTCGGACTCAGCACATTTAAAAAAAACACCACAATTGCTCAGTTTCAGGTCTAGTGGGCTTTTGGGGAATAAAAGCAATTTTTAGTAATTGGAAGGACAGAGATATGGTTAAGAAACTTGCAGTGACAGAAATTAAGCGGATCTTTAATTTATGCACTTTACAACCAGAAGGTTTAAATATTGATTTCGAACTGAAGTGGTTCTTAATGTAGACATTTATCATCCTGGTTATATCTCTTTAAAAAAACTTTTTTTCTGTCATTATAATCATGTGTTTTTTTTCCATCTTACAATTGGTGTGTATATATAATGCAAAAGTTTCTGGTGACCACTATTATTATAGTATAACCCTTATTTAATATCTAGTCTTTTGGTTGTTTTGTGGGAGCCGCTGATAGATATTTTTTACTTTTAAGGAGGCTTCTTAATGCTATGTAAGGAGAAAGAACACTTTTACAGTTTTGTTTTTTATTTTATTATGTAAAAACTCTTTTTCCCAATCTATTTTTTGTGTTATTATATATTTATTGTGCTATCATGTATTTATTTATTTGTATATATACATGAATTATGTATTTATTTATATGCTTTGTATGATTTATATAAAGTTTTGTATGTTTTGGATTATAATACCATTGTAATTGTATTGTAATTTATATGGATGAAGTGGCACCTAGTGTCTCTAGTCGTTGTATGGACACTCCTGACCGGTGCCATATACCTTTAAGGAAGTTTTTACTAATGTCCAATAGAAAAAGGAGGTGGGGAATTTAAACCTTTCAGACACGTCAGTATACTATCACCTTGAGAAAGGCTGGAGAGTCCGGCTGAAACGCGTGGGTGTGGATGTCCTTGTGAGCATTCTGACAGTGTCATTCTACTCCATTACAGACGGACCACCCCTATTCCGGGATCATTACCATGTTTAGATCGGGTGCTCTTCCCTTCTGTTTTAGGTATAGACTTGCCGCTGCCACTCTTAAGCACTTTGACTCCTGTTGTTTTTACGTGTTTATGTGTTTTGAATAAATGTTTTAAACTGACAAATTTTTTATGTTTTATCCTTTGTGCAGAACACTTCATAACATTGACTTCTAATAGGCAGCGCTACAGCAATTATTACTGTGTTTCTTTTTGTGTTTACGTTCATTGGAACCATTAGGTTTTTAGTTGCATCAGCTGCAGCCTTAGCGCTGAGTGGAGTGTATACTCTTTTATAGTTTCCTGATAGGTCCCCAAAAATGTTGAGCCTGCACACTGAAGCAGTGAAGAAAAGCAACCGCTGTTATTAGAAATGAGCCACAGTCTAGTATCTCTGGATAGTTCAGAAGTATACGCTGCAAAACATGGTTCAATTATCCGCATTACTAGAAGGATCTGCCTATGATTGTGGTACTATTTAACTGGGACGTAATATAAAGTCTCGAGTCATAATAATGTTACAAATAAGGTGTTGACAGTAATACTGCTAGTATCAAAGAAATCACAGGTCTAAAAAGAGCATTGTGAAAGTGATAACGATAAATCACTGTCTGCAGGACAACCCTACAATGCAGGAGACAGATATGGTGCTACCTCCTAGTGCCTAAATGCCCCAAAAAGGACAGTTGGTGGGTAAGTGAGTAATGAGGAGACAGCAAACGCTTCTATTATTCCTACAGACCTCTCTGAACTGCTCAAAAGAGACCTGTGAGAAATTTCTTAGCCCACACATTACAGAATAGATTGTGAAGAAGTTTTGGTAAAGACCCCTGGAGCTATCCCCCTCCTTTGTATACACATGGTTGGGTTATCTAAAAACCTATGCAATTGGTTTGAACAGATTTCCACTCTGTATAAAACGCATTTCCTTTTTTCACCTTGTCTTATTATATATATTTTGTGACCATATTCTTATATTTGTATATTTTGTGTGAAAACTAAAGCTAACCCATAACATTTTTTATATCACTGTATTTATACACCTGTGAACCACATATATACAAACATAATCTATTTATACACCCCAGTGCCCCAGATAGATAGATAATAACCCATTACATAACAGAACATTAATAATCATAGTCAAAATGATATAACTGCTTGAGGTCCACTCAACACATTCAACTCCGAGCAAGGTGCATAAAATGCAAGTGAGAATATATACAACGGTATTTTGCACCTGGCTGACTGGGTGGAATCTCTGCAGGACCGAAATTGTAAAATCAATAATCATTTAGAAAAAACACAAACTCACTTGAACAGTTGACTGGGAAGCAATATGTAACACTGGAAGCCCCTTTCAGTCTCGTGCACGGTGAAATTATCACAAGGCTCGTCTAGACACTGCATGGATTCTGCGGAGAAAGCCAAATATTAATGCATGAAGCCATAACTATTCAGGAACATTCAGGTTCTTCACTGGCAAAAAGATTTACCTCTATAAAAGTCATCCTCTTCCTCATTCTGATAGGAAGGCTCTTGAACGGCATTCTTTCTGTATATGCGGCCTCCAATATTGATCAATGCAGGACGTAAAACATCCATGGCTCACAGATTACTGTAAAGTGAAATGCAGAGTATGAAGAAAAGATAATCCTTAGCAAGTCATCAAGATATGTAGGTATACGTATTGGTTTTGCTACTGTATGATACTCCAAGCATCTGAGGAAATAAGCTAATAATTATTCAGTAATATTTGGCTACATGTAGACGTAATTCACCCTGCTTTATTAGCTCCATCTAAAGCTGGTTACACATCTAAGCAATTATCGGTCCAATCATAAGAACTCAGTATGTTAAGCTGGCCATACACTAGAGCGATTATCGGGCCGATCCTTCAATTATCACGTGAGGACCCGAATTATCGCTCAAGTGTATGTTATGGTGTATGACGAACATTCAATAATCGTCCAAGAAGGCCTCTTGTACAATTATTTGATCTTTTGACATGTTTGACTTAAATCGTTCCAAAGCTCCAGATTTTTGGGAAAATCGCAGTGTATGGGCATTTAACGATAATTTACAAATCTTCAGCACGCCCCTGCACTCCCCGCAGACACTTACTTGTCCAGATTTTACAACTAGTCACAGACCCAGTCGTAACGGGGCTTCCCTGCCCTGACCCGTCATTTACATGGCTATCCCCGCCTGTATGGCGGAGCTACGACCTTCGTAAATGATGTCTGCCCCTTATACGTACTTACTGACGTATGTAACAAAGTTACGTATGTCTGTAGTACACGTGGTACATCTGACGTGTGCATGCGCAAATGTTCCGTCACAGGGGACTTAAATGACTTGTGTAAGTCTCCTGTCATACTTATCTTAGGATTTGAGTCAATAGCCCGATTCCCACCTAAGAAGCTGATGCTTCTTAGGTGCAGAGTTTTGCGTATGGGGCCACTGCGCATGCGCAGCCATATAGACGCAATTTACGTAGTGATCCCATATGCAGATTAACTACGTGCTATCTTTAAATTAAGAGGAGGCTTGCTATTTCCGGGGTAAAATAGGCTGGGATGGAGGGATTGGAAATACGCACGGGAAGTTTAGGGTGCCCTATGACACTCGTAAGTGCCGTTAGGCACTTAAAAATTGGGACGGGGGATGGGAGAGGGGAAGTATGTACAGATACATGTCTATCCGCCCCTATGGATCACACACTTATGTAAAACATGGTAATAAATATAACCCAATGATAAAATATTAAAAAGAATTAATAAAAAATCCTAATCATAGCCACATTTAGCAGCTATTTTCTCCCCTTTCCCATTCCAGATCTCATATAGGATGTGAAGATTGGTCTTTCATGTAGAACGGGGCCTCTGGCCCAGGTTCCAATAGCACATCCTGGCTAGATACTAGGTTCGAAACACGTCAGGGGGAGCCATTACCGTGATAGCAGACTTCTCTTCACCTGACGATCCTGCATAAAGTGTCTAGCAAACATCTAGTCTGAAGGTGCCTTTGGAATTTGGCATTGCCTTTCCATTTCACTGACGTTACTAAAACATTTGTACCTTAGCTGGTCATTTCCTGCCTTGACTACTGTAACCTGCTCCATTCTGGCCTATCCCTCTCCAACCTTGTTTCTCTACAGTCTATACTGAACACAGCTATAAGACTTGTAGTTCTCTCTCGCCAGTTCAGCTGCACATTCCCTCTCTGACAAGTGCTTTCAGCTGCTACTGAATCCTCTTCAAGCTACTCACCCTCACCACAAAACTCCCTCTATCTACACTGCTTCCTACATTTCCAGCCTAATCCCTCCTCACACTCCCTGCCAACAATTGCTGCCTTACATTCTATCTCATTGCCACACCACATTCAATGTTTCGCTATAAATTAATATTTATGCACTGGCCCCAGGAAAATTGGGGGAGATACGTAAATGAGGATTGTACATAAGGACTTACCCAAGCCCTTACTTACGATTAGCATACCTCCCACCATGCATACACACTGTACGCATGCCGCCCTGTCACACCGTCAGGAGGATCAAGATCTGTACTGGAAGTCTGCTGACAACAATGCGCACGCGCCCCCCCATCCTGAGGATCCAGATCTCTGCTGGAAGTCCAGTGGCGGCTCATGTGCGCTCACACTTTGTGTTCCTTTCCACTTCCAGAGTGAAAAAGCATTATGCAAGGTAAGGGCTGCTGATTTTTGATTTTTTTTGCATTCAGGGAAAATACTTAACTTTTATTTTACACATAGATCTCAAATACTGCATAGAGTTGAGCTAAGTAACTTCACCTCTCAATTTTAATCCTGCTTTCCCAATTAAAATTTCCTCCACTTGCAGTTCAACATGGTAGCTCAGGTCCACACTATCACCTAAAAAGGTGTAAGAGCAGCTCTGAATCAGCCCTGACTTTCTTTGTAAGACACTTTTCGAGAGGGGCGTTTTAAAGATTCCATTCCCGAAGATGAATGTTGTCAGAAACTACCTGCCCCACCACAGACAGGTAGGCGATGTTCTCTATTTCCCCTACCCCCAACCCTTATGCTAATTCTTGCCCTAACCCACCCTTCCCCACAGTCTAACCCTAAGACTCCGTTCCCCACAGCCTAACCCTTAGACTCCCTTCCCCACAACCTAACCCTAACTCTCCCCTTCTTAAATCCATCCCATCCCCACAGCCTAACACAGAAACTACCTGCCTAATTGCCCTCCCCTACACTAAACCCTAGCTTGGGTATCTTTGGAAACCGTTGGGTCCAGCGGCGGTTCGCAGGGTTTTTATTCACAATGCAGCCTTTTTCTAATATACACAAAGCCGACAATTAGCTGTCGGCAAATTGAAAATGGTTGTTTATAGTGTCAAACAGAACCCCTCCCCTTAAAGGGGTGCACATGGTCAGTAACAATACTCTTCTGATCTTTCGTTCATTATCCTCTGACATTTCCTGTTAGCATATGTAACCAATAAAACTGTTCTTGACTGGGAGTTGGTATTTTTTTGTAAACAGTTGTCTATAAACAGTACAGGCTTCTGTGCAAAAAATGTTAAAAGCATTTAGCAGTGATTTATATGAACTGAATTAATGTCTCATGATTTGCTGGTTAGGTATTTGCATTAATGAACAGGTGAGTCGTGGCTGATAAATGGACAAGTAACAGTGACTGATGAAGGGGATTATTGGCTAAAATGCTAAGAACATTGAATTCCTTTCACTACAATGTAACACTGTCTAGCCATACCATTGGGTTGATTATGATAAACACAAGATTAAATTATAGAAAAATAGATTCATTACACAAACACTTTATATTCTCGTAGAATCCCAGATCCCAAAAACTTTTTCGACTTATGACTAAAGTTAAAATATACTTCTTGTATGTCATAAGAAAATAAAAAACCTATCAGACCACGACCACCCTTTTAAACAATAATAAAGCCCCACACATGCTTACCAACAAATGACAGCCTGGCGACGTCACCTCTGTGAGCCGGACCCAATGCGAGCATTGACGCCTCAGCTGAACCTAGAGACGCGCCACGCCGCCATATTTGTTACTGTCACTATGATTATGGGGGGAGGATTTCTTTGTGTCATTTTTACTTTTGTATCTTCATTCTACTCTATTCTATTTTGAAATCAGAATAATAAGTCATATTTTTGTTTATTTAAAGCAAAATTTTAACACTATCAGCGTATGACTCCCAAATCAAGCATGGCAGCCTGTCGGTTATCTGATGACGACAGTTTTGTGGGACGCGCGGAATGTGTCGCATAGAGGAGAGGAAGCCTTGAAAGTGTATCTGTCAGCTGAGCGGCCAGGTCAGTGAATGCCTGAATATAATAATATAGGTAAAGGATGTACATTTCGAGACTCTGAAAGGTCTGATCCCAGTTACACTTGGTAGGAATTGGCATGGCTCTCCTTTATTGAATTTATTTTGGGTTTGTTTGTATATAACGCATAATACATGATCTTTTATATAAACCATTACAATTGGTGACTTCACATGAGCTATACTATTTTTCAGTGACGTACCAATGTGGAACTGTTATAAAAGACTTTCTATGAAAGATCTTTAAAAGCAATAATGTCCTCACATAGACTTTTCTGTTATTTTTGCACAGTCGATGTGATAAATTAATGTACATTTCCTACATTACGAAAAATCGTTATAATAACGAAACAAACCAGTTACAACTCAGTCTTGTTTGTATACAGAGCAGGAAGGCAGAATCCTTTATGTGGACTGTTAATTTTCACTGTGATTGACCGTTGCATAGATATTGCAGCTTTATGACACTTTAATACATTACATTAGTGAAATAATTTATTTTAGTTCTTTGTTCATAATGTGATTTGATCTTTTTCTATTAAAGGGTCACTGTGATGATGGCTGCCTCATCTTCATCCTCTTCAGCTGGTGGTGTCAGTGGGAGCTCAGTCACTGGGTCTGGCTTTAGTGTTTCTGACCTGGCTCCTCCACGTAAAGCGCTCTTCACTTGTCCAAAAGCAGCAGGGGAAATGTTGGAAGGTAATGTGGTTTATTTCCAATATGAAGCTTGAATGTACATACATAAAAGCTGTAGGTTTGTTGTTTCAGCTAGGGAACATAGTAGCTAAAATGGTCACTTGTAGTTTACATAACATAGCATAGTCCAAATACGATTTCTCCCAGCTATCTGCTAAAATAGACTATCCATGTTTATATCTGGGTTTTGTGGAGTTGTGCTCATGTAAATGATGTGGGTCTCTGTTGCGAATTGCCCTTTTGAAAGGGCCTTTCTCTCCCAGCCAGTTCCGGATGGGAAATCAATCCACAAAAGAAACAATGTCCTTCAACAAATGGTAAGTATGAATTTAACCCCAACCCTTACCCTAATCCTTACCCTAAACCTCATATGATATTACCCCAACCCTCTCCTTACATTACCCTAACCCTAAGACTCCCTTCACCACAGCCTGACCCTAAGACTCCCTTCACCACAGCCTAACCCTTTGGGCCTGATTTAATTGCCCATGATCCCCGATCGCAGTGCTTTTTCAGCAAATTTACATAGCAGATTTTTATGCGCACATCACAGAGTTACACATTAAAATCCGCAATTTTTACTTACCATAATAGGTGGGAATAGGCCCACTTCGCAGTGTCGGCCACCTGCACACAGCAGTTTTTAGCATATGAAATTATTTATTTGTAGTATTGTGCATGCTTGCTATGATGAGATATATGCATATGGATGTGTGCCACCGTATGTTCAAAGGACAGCACATGTCATTCTGATACTTCTGTTGAAGTATCTTGTACCTGTGTGGGCTTGGTGTAGATAGATAAGCAGACATAATGGGGTATATTGGGAGATCTCTGAAATTTTTTTGTCTTCTAACACTAATTGCACGTGCATTGCGAACGCATACACTTAATAAATAAAACTTCACACAACTGTGCATGAGACCACAGTGTTTATGTAACATCTATTAGACTCCTTTACATGAAGACATTTACTTGGATCGGTACTTCATAGATTATTATGCATTGGAAGGTGACAGGCTGTTATTTGGCACTGTACAGTGATAGATTGTGTGGTCCCAGGCTGTTCCCTACTTCATTCGGGAGCTTTAGGGTCACTTCATTCATTCAGGAGTTTTAGGGTCAGGCTGCAGGGAGGGGAGTCTTAGGGTTAGGCTATGGCTATTTTTTTTTCTTTTCCCCCTCAAAATGCATATCTTGTATATATTTGTTTGGTACTTCAGGCCACTTAACAGACACATAATGAAAACATAGTCACACAAATTCTGCTGGGATGCAGTCGCTGCATTGAAAATGCTGTTTCTGAAATAGAGAAAGCCGAAAGCTAATTTTTGACTTTCTCTATTTCGAAAAATAGCACTAATTAGAAAATGTTATTAATGGTTACCGCCACCACAGACCCGTCACACCGGGCAGGTGAGTATAATAGGGGAGTCTAAAGAAAGTATTAGTCTATGGGTCTTACGGTCAGGCTACGGGAAGAAGAGGTTTAGGGTACGGATAAGGGTTAGGGTTACATTAATACTCCCCTTTCGCCACTGCTTCGGTGGATCGATTGCTTCTCCTCCCCAAGGCAGAAGCAATCGATTTTTCAACTGGGAGAAAACGGTGACCCACACCCATTCTGGTGATCTCTGATCAGTCTTATTTACTAACATAATATATGATCATGCATTGCGGTCATACTTGGGTCTGATGTGCATTATTACTGTATATTGTAGATATTGTATTAGTTTAGCCTGAGGTGGAATTACAGCTTAGGTTATGATAAACACCTCTTCCTGTCCATACAGCACCACTTTAGTGAAGGGCAGTTAAGATATAAAAGTGACAGTATTGTGCACTTTGTGGAAAATAAACATAGGATATGAAAGATATTGGGGCACGTCTAGAAACAACACCACCACCTTGTGGGAGGCCCAGAACGCAATGAAAGCTAGAATTCACTCCTACATCAAAAGGCTACAGGGATGTTGTAAACCGTTCTTTGCCTTGAAGCCTTTAAGCCTTTTGTTTTATTTAAATTATCCTTTATTAAACCCAATATTGTACTGTCATTTGTTTTTATTCATGATTACATCATATAGTTCTACGGCCCATTCACATATTGAAATAATATATTGACTGCTAATTTATTTAGTTGAATATTAATTATCATGATTTTTTTCCATTTAATCGTTGAGTTCTGCACAACAAAATATTTATTGGTTTTCTTTAAAATAAAAAATCACAGCAATTTACTCCCAGTTAATGAGTCTACCACAAGAGGGCAGTGTAGTGCTATTTCCAAGAACCCTCAAAAGTCAGTACAATAAAACAGTAATAAGTGGGTAACTACTTAGGTCTCTGTTTGTGCTTTCAGAGTAATTAGGATAATTTGTAGAAATAAAAATACAGTGTAGGCCCACAGCTGATGCAGTTCTAAATCTGCCACATTGTGCATAGGTGAACCACGGAAACCACATTAAAGATACAATTAACTAAGCAACTTCCCCTTTCAACCCTTCCCCTGTGACTACACCATACACTGCATTTAACAGGGTAGGTATAACTAAGATATATAATCTTTTGTGTCCCCCAATAAACCATGTAGCAGCAATGTACTGTTTAGTTAGGTGTTAACCTGTATAACCAATTTATATATGTTGCCGAAAACTGCTAGTAAAAATATGCATCTGATTAATATGAAAATTTGTTAAATTTTTTTTTTTTGGTAGTTTTTCTGTGTGGGGCGTATATATCATTTTAGTGTGGCTATATCTTTACATGAATTAAGGAATAAGCAAATGCTAAGGTATGACTGATTTATAATAAGAGATATTCAATTACAGAGGCTCCTGGGTAGACGGCATGTAGTAATAGGTACAGATGCCTATATTGAGCTTCTGTTAGCAGTATGGATTTTAGCAGCAAGATTGTCCCTAGTGTAGTGAAATGGAAAAATATACATATATATATATTTTCTCGCAGAGAATGAATTTGGGGTACCAGAGCTGTAATGAGCTATGACTGTCAAGTTTAAAATGTATAGTATGTTCATCACAACTAGGAAAATTGATTCAGAAACTAGATGCGGCTCTTGTTTTATTTGTATGTTTTTGTAGACATTTTGGTTATTCCATGACAAATCATCTAAGCTTCAAACCCGACCATCTCAGATTTTCATGAAATTTGGTAGGATGATAGACGACACAAAGTTTCCTATCCCCCAGTGATACACGTTGTTGATGCAACAGGGGTGCATATATGTATTCTGGGCTGCCATCGAGGGGAGAGCCAAATTTCCAGCAGTGACCCTCCCAGCTTGTATCCCTAGTTCTCAGTGCAAAAGCTGCAGCCAGACTGAGAAGAAAACAGAAAGAGACCCTACAAGACAAGTCTGAACTTGGCTACTGCATGTTAGTGCAAGAAGAATTCAATTGCCATACTTCATATTTTATTTTACTCCTGTTCTCCAAGACTTACCAAAATGAAACTTATACCAAAGAGAGATTGTATTTAACTGAATAACGTGTTTTTTGGATTTTTTTTTTTTTTTTAGATATTTTTTTTTTTTTGTTTTTTTTTAGATATTCAAGGTCAAAGGTTACATCATGTGACCTTGAAATTTAGAAGTCAAGATATACATATAAAACAATTTTTTTATCACTAAATTATGGTCCCTAATCTTCAAAACAAGACCAACATGAAAGTTCTACCACAAATAAAAGCAAAGTTATGATTAGTTCTAGTTCACCAGGAAAGTATAAACTTTAAATGAACACCACATATCACTGAGGGCTAAAGTTTTACATATGAAAGTTACTTTGTCATCTACCACATGTCATGAAAATCTGAGATGGGTTGAAAGGTTACTTTTTTGTGTTGATTTGGTATGGATTGACTCATCTGCACCTAGAACTTTCAGTGTGTCTGGTAGGCAAGAATACATCTTCATTTGCATGGTTGCTGCACTGGGTTACAGTTTCTTGTGAATGGGTCTTCTTAATTTTAAGGTTTATTCTTCGTTTATACATCTTGTCTATTTTTAGAGTAGAGAATAGTAGAGGGAGTTGCACATGCCTGTAATTGCAACCCTGTACTTTGCATTTGCATACCTAATATATGATTATTGTTTAGCAACAAGCTCTGATAGTTTATTAGTGTGATGCAGGCTTATTTCCTTTGAAATGATTTTGGAAATGGTTTTTTTTATTTAGATGATGTATACATATATATACATTTTTTGTGTTCTTAATAAAAATGAGATGCTAGGAATGTAATGATTTATCTGTAGATAACATGATCATTCCCTGCTAGGATTGTAATCTGAATAAAGAAATGTACAGCCAGGGTAGAGCAGCAGACAGAGGGGACAAATTGGGTGGGGGAGTTTAGGTAAGACATAGGAAAATGTAATAGTGGCTCCAACCTATTGAAGTAAAAAAAAAAAAAAGTTGTGTGAAATGACACAAGTAACAGTGTGATTGCACAAGGGGTAGCATTGCATAGTGAAGTGATAGTGCTGGGGCTATTACTCTAGCAAGGTTGTGTAGGGGTTTCCTCTCAAATTCCAAAGTCATGTTTGTAGGTTAATAAGCGTCTGACTGAAATGACCCTGATATATTTGTGCATTAAACAACCTGGACTGTGTGCAAATGAATAATATGGTGCCATTATATGAATATAAGATAACAGGGTAAGTCATTTGAGGACTAAATTGTCTTTGTTGTTTGCAGATGGCTCTGAGAGATTCCTGTGCGAGTCTGTGTTCAGCTATCAGGTAGCATCAACTCTGAAGCAAGTGAAGCATGGTAAGCGGATGACTGGACATAGATTGTTATGTTGCTGTCCTGTCAGTGGAAAAGACTGAGTGACGGAAAATGTAAACAGGATCTCATTCTAGCTGTATCCCTCTGACATGATGTTTGTTCAGAATGACTGAAGACAGAGGCTGCTGCTTTGCTCTCTGCTGGGCCATGGCGGTAAACACGATGCCATTTAAACACAATACGTTTGGCATTGCTTCTTTGGAAAACCTGCAAAAGATTCATTCTGTCTAACATAAACGTTACATACCCTCCAGCTGTAAAATCTGTAATTGGTTCAGTGTACAGGATATAGATAGGGTATGCAGTCACTGCTGTGAACATGCTGTTTATGAAATATAGACAGGCAAAAACTAATTTTCAGCCTAGAAATTAGCTCTAGTTTGAAAAATTTAGGGCCAGGCTGCGGGGAAGGGAGTCTTAGGGCCAGGCTGCGGGGAATGGAAGTCTTAGGGCCAGGCTGCGGGGAGGGGAGTCTTAGCTTCAGGCTGCTGGGTAGGGGAGTCTTAGCGTCAGGCTGCTGGGTAGGGAGTCTTGGTCTTATTTAGCATTAAATCACATAAATCATCGTGCCCCTTGGTAAAATAAAAAATATATTAACTTTTGGCATGCTGCCACATATAGTATTAGAAGGCACAGCATGCCCATGTAATGTCCCACTTATTCATATTATAACAGATAATGTTCCCCTGTACACACATCCAAAATCATGGCCCCCGTTCCTATAATCTATTCAGTCATGGCCTTTTATATAATAAATAATGTACTCTGGTGCTTTAATATAATAGTGCCTTCTATTTTATATATAGTCATTCTAGTGTCTAAAGTTTAAAAAATAAATAATCATTTATTGTCCTATATTGGAATAAATTATAATTATTTAGAATTTATAAAAATTTTAATCATTATAACACTCACAGTTGTTTAAAAAATAATCATTTATTGTCCTATATTGGAATAAATTATAATTATTTTGAATTTATTAAATTTTTTATAATTCTAACACTCACAGTTAAGTTGTCATTGTTGCCAGGTGACATCGGGACTCCAGAGCTTCATCTTCTCATGGCTGGTGCATTGGAAATGATCCATCTTCACGGGTGTCCCTCTGGCTAATGACTACTGACATTTAGGATCCCCTATTTATACCCTCTGACGGAACCGTTCCGCCAGAGGGTATAAATAGAGGACCGTAAATGCATGATCCTGGGATTTTTTTTCCCCAATTGACATGTAGACTATATTTAATCATTTTCTCATTTAGTGCAATGCATGTATGACATTACATAGTGACAGAAACCAGAAACGATGTGTTCGTGTTCTCTTGGATTACATAGTTTACTTGTGGTAATAAATAAACACATGGATCTCTATCCTTTATTACAAATTACCTGTAATACTTAAAGAATAGGAAATATCCTCATTTTTCAGATGTTTCTAACTTTGCACAATAGTGACACAGGAAACAAGTGTCATCTTCTACTTTTGTTTTTTTAGTTGCCTTGAGGGCAGCATATTCTCACACTTTACCCCTGATAGGTAGAATTCAATGGGAAGGGACAAGACATGCTTGCTACTTGGATACCTGGAGGCAAAAGGAACTGAAGGATCCAGGATCAATTCACTAAAAGTTGTCTTTCAACTCATTCTACACTGACTCCAGAGTTATTTACGCGATCCCTCCAGTTTGTTTTGATTAATGTGTTGGCGTATAAATAGAGGACCTGGGATTTTTTTTTCCCAATTGACATGTAGATTATATTTAATCATTTTCTCATGTATGACATTACATGGTGACAGAACCCAGAAACGATGTGTTCGTGTTCTCTTGGATTACATTGTTTACTTGTGGTAATAAATAAACACATGGATCCCTATCCTTTATTACAAATTACCTGTAATACTTAAAGAATAGGAAATATCCAAATTTTTGAGATGTACCTAACTTTGCACAATAGTGACACAGGAAACAAGTCTCATCTTCTACTTTAGTTTTTTTTTGTTGCCTTGAGGGCAGCATATTCTCACACTTTACCCCTGATAGGTAGAATTCAATGGGAAGGGACAAGACATGCTTGCTACTTGGATACCTGGAGGCAAAAGGAACTGAAGGATCCAGGATCAATTCACTAAAAGTTGTCTTTCAACTCATTCTACACTGACTCCAGAGTTATTTACGCGATCCCTCCAGTTTGTTTTGATTAATGTGTTGGCTGCTCTGTACTTTCCTTTTATTTATACATCATGAAAACTAATTCACAAGATATTTACTCGTTCACCAGAAAGCAAATTTCATGGAAGCCCAAGACAAAGTAACCAGACTGGTACATTGCCTTAGGCACAACAGATCTGCAGGAAAACCAATAAGGGTATGGAAATGGAAGAAGAAACTATTAACCCGTTCGCCATGAGAGGATATTCTACATTGTAGAAAGTATCCCAGTGTGTCTTGCTGGGGAACTCGTGTAGTTTCTTGTTTTAATAGTTGCAGAAATGTTCACCTTCCTTTCCTTATGCAGACAAGATGCAAATTAGATTATTCTTTTTATTAAAGAAACCTTAGTGCCAAGACACAACCACAGCTTTTTTTCCAGAATTTTTACACTATTCTCTTCCCATGATTAGCTTCAGAACATGCACCTGCAATGAATATTTGTTATAATAAATAAGGTATCATTCTAATTGAAATTAAAATAAATCATTATTTTTACAATAATCATCTCTAAATATTGTTATTCTTTAATTTTAAATCTGCCAAGCGGTTCTTCCCTCTTTAAATTTAGCATCTATTTAAAAGTAATTAAAAACTTGAGTTATAATTTGCAACTGGTAATGAAGAGTTGATTGTATAAAATCCGGGGTTATTTTCTAGGACAAAAGCACAGGTTCGTTGTCTAGTTTGGTTACACTTTTCTGACATAACTGCCCTTATAGCTGTCGGATTAACACTGCATACAGAGGCCAGTAGCGGTCGTCATTCAACAGTGTTTTGCAACACGCTCTATAATTATCTGGAAAATTGATCACACACCTGTTAATTTGTGTCTAATGCATGATCTTGTGTGTAATACTAATCATATATTAGTGTGTACAGCCAGCATTAAGTGTGGTAGTAAATCCACTAGCAATAAAGTTATCCTATATGGGCTTGCTAGGCAGCCCCATAATATCATTTACGAAGAAAAAAGCCTGGTTCTTCATTACCGCAACAAACGTAGGCAGATATGGGATGTTTTTCTGTTACAATTTGCATGTCATGTGCACATGGCTTATTTCTGTTATAGATAGGAATGATTGGCAGGATTATCGAAGCTCTGTTTCTCCTGGAGTTTTAGCGCTGTAGAACAGGCAGTGTGTTTGCTTGTCTCTTTCCACCCCCCGCCTTTTGAGTTTATCTAATGTTTGTTCCAGTTGTTTGTCACCAGCCGAAGAATTTCCTGTAAATGGTAAAGGGGAGATCCATGTAAAAGCTGTGGTTCATCTCTACAGAGATGAAATAATGGAGCTACCTTGAGAGAGAGGGGTGGATCCTGATCTAATTGCAGTAACATTTGTTTAGGTCTAATCTTTTCAGATCAGCAAGTGACTCGAATGGAGAAGTTGGCTGGGCTGGTAGAGGAGCTGGAGGCTGATGAATGGCGATATACACCAATAGAACAGCTCCTAGGCTTTACCCCATCATCAGGAGGAAAGTGATTTGCGGTGATGCTCACACACCTTGAAATGCACTATATAAAAGCTGAGTGCTCTTGGAAGAGACTGAGGGGAAGACTTCTACTCATCTGGTTATCAAATGGCTCCAAACGCAACCTTATTGAAATCACTTCAATAAACTACCCATGTATGCATTCTTCCATTACATACAGTTCCTTCTCCCTACAACAATGAATGTATGTCCTGTTCTTTTCTATGTATTATTTAAGGGAGGGTATTATGACGTCTTGGGTTTATATCTTGTTTAATATGTTTTCTCCTGTTATGGTTTTTTATTGTTGATGTTTATTTTTTTGTAAAATAAAACTTTGCACTTCAATAACCATGTATGCATTCTTCCATTACATACAGTTCCTTCTCCCTACAACAATGAATGTATGTCCTGTTCTTTTCTATGTATTATTTAAGGGAGGGTATTATGACGTCTTGGGTTGGGTTTTTGTTTAATATGTTTTCTCCTGTTATGGTTTTTTATTGTTGATGTTTATTTTTTTGTAAAATAAAACT
>WWET01000346.1:598570-619884 GCA_011038615.1 Limnodynastes dumerilii
CTTCTTAGCTACAAGTGTAGATCTGAGAAAGAAAGACAGGCATTGTAATGTATTTTACACAGTGCCAGACAGATGAATTTTGTAAAAATAGAAATCCCAGAATAATGATTTGTGCTGGTGATAATTTCCTCAGCACTCTTCCCGTTCAGTCACCTCTTGCAATTGCCAAACAATAGTGAGAAATCTGTGTAAAATAGAAGGAAACCAGAAAATATGCTCCACATGAGGGCTTGAAATAACATCTACTATTCATATGTGACTTGCACCTAATAGTAAAACATGCACAGAATCACATGGAAACGTCACAGAGAGAGGATTGGAAAAATACATTTTTTTAATAAATAACATCAAAAATATAATATAAACCCATAGAAAAGATCAAGGACCGGATTCAGAGATGCAGTTTTTCCAAAGTACGCAATTATACGCACACATGAAGCAAGCCAACACCCACCAACACTCATGAGCACCTCTAACTTTTCGTGCTATTCAATCTAACCGTGCCCTCTAAGGCTCATTTTAATGCCTCCCCCCACCCTCTTTCACATAACTTTTCAAGTACATAACTCAACCCCGCCCCACTGTACGTATGTCCCCAAGTGCGATTCATATGTCCGTGCCTAAAGAACATACATGTGTTTATATTACATGACTTGCGTAAATAAAGTTACTACGTACCTAAAAATATGCACGCAACTTCATGTGAAAACGGATCTGTGAATACGGCCCGAAATCTTTTAGGTTCTGTCATACAACAGTTTTGAGGCCCGAAATCTTTTAGGTTCTGTCATACAACAGTTTTGACTCCCCCTGAAATCAACATGGTTGTGCCCAGGAGTAACCTTCCTCTCTTAATTTCAAGCTCATTCTTAAATCTGGATCCAGCACTTTGAGTTTAATCCAAAATTAGTAGTGAAGCACGAACATACAAAAAAAAAAGTTATGCATGCAGCTTTTTATGTGCCCAGCCTCCTCTTGTGCCCCTTTTTCGGGAGTGTCATGGATATTTCGGGAGGGTCAGCATCCCTGATATATGTATATAGACTGAATGTATCCCTCATTTCCCCATAACATCACAATATCATAAAATTACTAAACAGTAACATGAACTCACAAATTGTCCTCCTATATTTTTATCCTATTCTGTTCTATACCCTCATTAACTTTTTTGTTTACCATAATGTGTAAAGCTGACTACTGAAAATAGTGGTCAATGGTAAGAACACTTATACCAGTTAAATCTAACCTAAACATTAATTGTGTTACTAGCTCCCCTGCTGGGATAAAGGCAGTTGTTCTGAACAAACTGAAACGTCTTTTGTATTCCAGGTATTGTTACCATTAGTTTCACAAGTGTCTGTTAAATCAGCTTCATTCCCCCGCTGACTGAGAAGGAGGGTCATGCTGACAAAGGCAATTAATATATTAAATTCCACAACAAATGATTATATGAATTATATGAAATTTTACTCAAATCTTTCATATTGCATTATACCTATAGTGCCTTTCTCTCCCAACGTCAGAGTCTTTACTCCCCTCTAATGTCTACCCCCGATCTCCATCATTGACATCGCCCCTCCCCCATTTCCCTGGAGGTTATTATAACCTCTTTAGTGAAACTCTGCAGCAGATTACTTGGCAGATTTTAATAATTTCTTTTATTGTCCAGAGAACAGAAATGACATCATTCCTAGTAAGCTCCAGCACACTGAATGTGCCTTGTGCACTGAAAAACTGTTCTCTGTTTATTCATTTATGTGTTTCCCCACTGTGCACAACATCTGTTTTATTGAAGGAACACTGATAACATAAAATATAACTGTATGTTACAAAAAAAGAAAACAACTTTAATTATATTCATTATATTATATACCTTTTGGGCTAGATTTATTACACTGCAGAAAAGTGGAGATGATGCTCATAGCAACCAATCAGATTCTAGCTCTCACTTTCCTATTACAAACTAGAAAATGTCAGCTAGAATCTGATT
The DNA here is from genome assembly GCA_011038615.1 of Limnodynastes dumerilii. Lineage (NCBI taxonomy): Eukaryota > Metazoa > Chordata > Amphibia > Anura > Limnodynastidae > Limnodynastes > Limnodynastes dumerilii. The sequence continues at coordinate 600,561 of WWET01000346.1, forward strand.
GGTGGCTATATCTCCGCTTTTCCTTTTCTGCAGTTTATTACATTTAGTTCTTTGTTTTATAATGCAGCACATACAAAACCATGGTTGCCGACTCTCCATGGTTGCCGACTCTCCCAAAACTTGGGCAGGTCTCCCGGTATCCCGGGAGAGCCGGCAAAGCTCCCGCAAGCCCCACAAGCCATCAATTACTATACTAATCCCTAGCGTTACTAGGGATGTGTGGGGCTTGATGATGTCATCAAGCCCCGCCCATCCCCTGAAACGCTGGAGATTACAAGAATGATTGACAGAGGGCAGGGCTTAATGACGCGATTTGCATAAATAGTGTCATTTAGCCCCGCCCCCTTGCAGAAATCCGTGGCTTCCCTCTGGGTCCTCCCTGAGGGAAGCTCTAAAAAGTCGGCAACCCTATACAAGACTAGTAGTCGTATAGGAATAATTTATTAAGAAAATGCATAATTGTAAACAGTAAAAGGTAGTAAATCTAAACATGCATAAAACTGGCACCAAGGAACTTCCAGTAACATTTCCTCACCCTCCACCTGTAAACCCTGTTCTGCTCAGAAATGTCCCATTGAATTTATACTGTTATGGATACCTGAGTTTATATAAGTTGTCAAAGGTTTTATGATAAAGTCAATGTATTAAAATGAAATATATAAATAGATTGTATTATTATACAATTCATTAGATGTATATATTGAATTAATGTGTGATTTTATTAAAGAACTTAAGGGGGCACCAGAGAGAATCTGTGTACACATCTGTATGAACTGCCACATGTATAGTAATAAAAACCAGTTACGACCAGTTGTAAGTAGTGACCAGATAAAGACATTGCAATCTAAAGAATCTCTCAAACTGCAAAGCAGCATGTCATCATAGCCACCGTACCAGCCAAGAAGACCCCTTTTAAAATAACCCACCAAAAAGACCACCTACACCTGTAAAAGGTGTTTAAAACAGAAGCTTAGTAATATAAAATCTGGCCCTTAACGGCGCATTCTAAATTCTGTATAGGCGAGCGAAGGCCACTCCCCTTTCTTGTTCAGAGCTACACTCCCTGGATCATAACTACCTTAACATGGATTGCACGTAACGCCTGAAGCCAGCCCTTGTGCAGGATTTGTACATGGGCCCCCCACCCCCTTACCTGAGACAGGACTGTCCCTAACATTGTCCCTAACATTGCTGTAAGCCCACACCCCTTTTTTGGCACGCAAATGGAGACAGTCCCACTGTAGGGGAAGGGGGGCTCATTCAGCATCTATTTCTTCCCTGCAGAAGATCTTAGAGGGGAGAAATAGATGTCGAATGGCCCCCCTTCCCCAGCCAACCCTGTGTGCAGGATGAATGCCACAGGGCCCCCTGCACTGCACACGCTGCACCCATTATAGATACGCCTATGGATGTAAATGCAGCTCTTAATCAACCCCTAAGTCTTTTGTACTTTTTTTTTATTTATTTTTTATTCTTTTGATGCTGAAGTACAATTATTAATATTACAAGTCAATTGTTGTTTGTTTCTTAAATAAAATATACCTGACAGGAAGTTGGTTTATGCTTTCAAAATGTGAAGCTGCCGTTGAGCATATAAAGTGCTGATATTCACACTTTTTACTGGTTCATAAATTGAAAAATCGAGGAGTAAAAAACTAAATAGTGTCATATTCCCAGACATCAACAGTGACTGATTATAGAAAGCAATGCAGAATTCATAGTAGCGCTCCTCCTGGATCTGAACCCACTCCTTATTGTTCCTAGGGCATATAGTAAGTGACACTATCTCACAATGTGACGTGTGACACAGTAAAGGAAGTTGGGAAAGATATAATTAACACTTTAGCACATAAAAAAATGTAAGTTGCATCCAAGAGAAATGGTCAGTTATAACAATATGCTCTATATAGTCATTTAGTATTCTAATATATTGAGTCACCATTTCTTATATATATATATAACTATATTAACTTCATCTATTATTTACCAATGAATGGGGCTTTATTCTGACTAATGCTAGGCGTATCCTATTTCTTGACCTGACTGATTAATGAAGGAATCTGTAGCCAAATTAGTGACATGGGACCAGAATCACAGATCCGTGTTTACTAAGTGCGCGTTTTTACGCATGTAGCAAGGCGACACCCATGACACTGCCCTTGCACGGACGGGTTTTCGTGAATTACACTTCCATAGAGCACCCTTATTTCTACGTGTGTACTTACGTGTGTATTTACTTCCGTACGTGCGTATCTTATTAACCGCGCCCTTAAAAGCCTATTTAAATGCCTCCCCACACCCACTTTCATATAACTTAGAACGTACGGATGACATCCACGCCCCTGTTTACGTATGTCCCTAAGTGCGATTCACAAGTTCCTGCCTAACGGACTTATGTGTGCAAATACTATGTAATTCGCGTGGAAAAAATTACTACGCATGCGCATTTAATCTGCTCCTAAAAATATGCACACAATCCCACGCAAAAACATATCTGTGAATACGGCCCATAAAGACTATCAAATGACTGAATTACAAGACCTCTCATACAGGACTGGATCCACAAATTAAAAGGATATAAGTACCTGTGGCTTCACAAAAATACGCACCTAAGTGGCAAGGCGACTCCCAAGACACTCCCCTCGATCTTACAGATCTTTACTGACTTCCGCATCCATGGGGCTACCTTAACTTCCCGTGCGTATCATTGTGCGGATCTCATTAGGTGTGGAGTTGTGCATAACGCGTTTCCATGCGTAACATCTAGATGGTGCGTGCACGAAAAAATGCCAAGATATGCACATGGCATGTGTATATTTAGGTACGTTATTAAGTGTGAATCCGGTCCACAGTCTTTAGAAGGATTATTGTGTGCAACACAAAGTTAATCAGATCGAACTTATCTTTAGGTGTGAGTCTTTGAAAATACAATCAGAGTTTTATCAGATAGTACCTTGGAAGATTTCTGCAGGTAAAATGCCATGGTTTTTTACACTATTTATGATTTATTTATTATCTATTCACTTATGAATGGTTTGTATATAAGAACCAACCTTTGGCACCAGTGAGTAGCTTTTATACAAGCTTGTGTCTAGGACGGCCTGTGATTGTATGTTTCATTGTCCTTCTAGGGGACCTATTTACATCATAATTCTATATAAACTGTGTGAAAAACATATCACATGTGACCTGGGGGTATAGATCTCTGGAGAAAGCCATTTTCACGCCGGGCACATCTGTGGACTACATGCACAACAGTCCCTGTACCCTTTGGATTGGGAGTGAGGGCAAAACAGAGGCAAGTATAGAACTGAGGAAATGCCATGTTACAATTTGAGGGGTGCAAATGCCTTTTCATTCTTTTGCCTGCAAGGAAAATACTTTGTGGTAGGACCAAATGACCAGTCCCACCTCAATCTTTCTAAATCCACCTCTAGTTTCTTACTAATATCAAACCATCAAACCATCATGATAAACCATCTTGCAGCAGTTGAATGGTGACTCCATTCTCCAGAGCAGCAGTGCTGCAAGTCCTGTACCCGCAAAGTTTCCTACAGCGACAGGTAAGCCCCTCGTCCTAACCCATCTGGCCCAAACATGTTAAATTTTTTTTTTTTTTAAGCCCCAAAAACTTTTTTTTGACTTGGGGTCCACTAGGTCTAAAAGGGGTGTAGGTCCCCATTGCGAACAGCCCTATTTCGAAAGGGCCGTTTGCTCGAAGAGGCATAGCAATTGATCCCCGGAGCACAGAACACGATGCTCCGAAAGGTAAGGCTTCCCTACTCCCTTACCCTAAGCAGCCTCCAGCAGCCTAACCCTTAGTCCCCCCTTCAGCAGCCTAACCCTTAGTCCCCCCTCCAGCAGCCTAACCTTTAGTCCCCCCTCACAGCCTAACCCTAAGCACCCCACCGCAACCTAACCCTCCCCCCCTCCAGCAGCCTAACTCTTAGTCCCCTCCTCCAGCAGCCTAACACTAATTCCCCAAGGAGGGTCACTCACCTCTCCGGTGGTCTGGTCCGGCGGCGGTGTTGTTTTCCAAAAATGAATGGGTGAGTATGTGAATCCCATACTCGCCCATTCATAAGAAAAAAAAATCCTGCTGTGTTACACATTCGAAATAGGGACAGCAAAAAAGACACTTTCTTTCCCCTGTTTCTTTGTGGATTACCCTTACCTATAAATTTATTTGAGCAACCACCATTTTGTGTAGCACTGTACCATCACTAGATGGTAGTCTGTGGTTCATTAATTCTACAGTGTTACCTGTAAGGTATTGATTTGGCAAGTCTCAAGTAGAAAAAATAATTGTAGACACAACTAGTAAGTATTCTGGATCAGACGTTTCTCTTTCCTAGCATACCATGTGTTTTCATTGGAACACTGCCCGACAGCAAGTCCCCTGACTGTAGACACGGAGAGATCTTAGGTTACAAATTGGCAGACACACATACCAGCAGGTGCCCTCCTCTATGTGTGTGAATGCATCTGATTAAGGCTGTGAATGCCTTTAGAAAAAAAAAATTTTTTTGTGTATTGTGAGGGGGAGAATTAGTTGTTTGTCATCTTTTGTAATAACGTTATTCTATTTTTTTCATAACAGTGGACCAGATCTAGAATTCCAAAAAGTTGCATTTTCTGAGAGGTCAGATTGAAAAATCTCCACTTTTGTGATTCGAAAGCATTGAGCTCCACGAGTGGAGTACAAAACTGAGCAATCCAGACTTCAGACACTTCTGACAGCTTCCAACAGGGGGCGCAGCCAAGTGATCTAGACTTTTGATCTGTCACCAATTTAACTGGGGACAGATCGAAATATTAAGGTCCTGTGAGCAGAAATCTTTGCAAGCGTTAAGACACAGTGGGGATAGAATCCAGTTCAGTATTATTTAGTTAGTAATGACCTGGCTGGGGCCCCCATTTTAATTGTCAGCAGTTACAAAAACTGGGCTCAAACATGTAGTATGATGTACACTGACTTTGTAGGTCAACTGGCATTTAAAAAGTGGAAAATAAAAGCATTCAGTGAAATGTATTATAACCTCAGCAGGGTAATTCGTGACCTCTATACAAATTGTCTTAGGGAAACATGCACTGCTAACAATGCATCATAAATGACACCCTGTTGACATCCAAATCTTTGTCTGCCCTTTGATTAATGCGTTAAGTATAGTATAGAGAAATCATTTTAGAAGATATATGCGTAACCCTAATTCAGAATACACTATATGTACATATAACAGATTTAATATAATAAGCCAGATTCACATTTAATAAAGACAGGTGATTTCTGTATGTGTAAGTACTGCAAATGTCCAGCACAAAGGAATTCTGCACTGGATGGCATAGAGATGGTGGTTGGCAACCCGAATGGTAATTGCACAGTAAGAGTATTCCAAAGCTGGAGGCTAATGTACAGAATATGCTATTCATTCTGGGTCTGGTCCAATGTTACTAAACTGTAACTAATTATTCCAAATTGAGTAATGGACGTACTTCACTGGAATATATAGTGAATGTAACATGGATAAAACACTTTACTCAAAAATCACTAATTTAACTATTGTAACCCAATAATATCGTATCCCATACCATATTTATCTACAACATTCAAGATTATGGAGATTGGCTGCAAGGGGGATTTTACAGGTGTGTACTTTTATAGTATAATGATAAGTACGAATCTTCCCCCTCCTGCAGTGAAATCTGCCACACTTACCGTATCCAGAGTTCATAATGTTAGGCCACTTACGCATGGAAGCTATGTAAGTGGCCTGATTTGACTGGAGGGTGCATTCGCCCTCCAGATATTACACTAGTGTTACGTCAGTACCTAGCATCGTACAAAACTTAGCTCCGTATAATGCCATCTCCGAAGAAACGGGCTTTGCTTCCCCTCCGCCTGCTAAAGTGGACGAGGGCAAGCATGCTAACTGTATGGTGTACGAGGGATATCCCACACTGATGTGGATCAGTGGTCGTACAAAAAGGGTGCGGGAGTCTGGTTCTGGTCCTTAATGCTATCATGCCCTACTGACTGAATTCATTGACTGAATCACAGAAAGTAGCTACTTCTAGTCTTTAGATTGGGTCTTATTGTGAAATTAGTTGCCCGAAGTCTTCCTTTGGTGTGCCATGTCACAAATAACTGCTAGGTGACAAAATTATTACCAGTAAAATATTTTCCCCAGAGCTCATGTCCAGGAGAGAGGTTTGAGCATATCTTCCAACTGTCCCAAATTCGAGCGACTGTCCCGTCCGCCTTCCAGTTTGTCCTGATAACTGGACAGGCCTGAAGGCAGTGGTTTTTTCTAACTATTTTAATTTTGTCCCATGTGGCTGTTTTACACAAATTTACAGTATCATTGGACCATAAACACTAGTAAGATTTAGGCCTTGTTAGTTAGCATGTGATCGGCATAAATAAAGGCCAATATGTACCCATTTTTATATTAGGAAACTCTTACCCATAATCCAGAACTCCTGTTTTTAACACCTGTATCTCAGTGTTTGACTTTGTTGTTTTCCTGATCCTGGTCTGTACTTACTTGAGGATTTGACCTCAGTCAGTTACTTGACCTTTATTGACCTTGCCCAGGGACTTCTGACTTGTACATCTGGTATGCTTTTTGGTCTGTCTCAGAAGGCTGCTATGAGTGAATAATGTAATATAACACTGGGAAGGGTTATTTCAAAATAAAATATTTTAATTATCCAATGTGTGATATATAGCACATATACTTATGTCAAAATCCTTAATGTCCTATAGAGTGTAAAATTGCAGACAGGGCCCTCTTACCCATCCAGTCTGTATGTTACCACCCAGTCTTGTTATAATGATTGTAACGTAATCTGATTATTTTATCTATTATTTATCATTTTATTTATCAGTTATTATTTGTTTCATTTCTGTTTACAAGTGTACAAATATGTATAACTGATTATATGATTGTGCAGCACTAGCGCTAAGTTCCCCAGATCCAACAGAACAACATTATTATGGTTGGTTGATATCTGATGACTGCAAGTCCTAATGAGCATGTCTATTCATGTGCACACACTATACCAATTTACCTGCAGATCTGCTAAAATAATTGTGACACCGTTCACACTATACAGATATCTGGCTATTCTGCAAAGAAGACTGGCAGAAATGTCTCACAGACCTGCATACACACTATACACATTTGTCTGACATTGTACCATCAGTGTTCATGATTTTTTTTGTAAGTTCATAAAACAAAATTATTCTATGCAACCTTGCTTATTACTTCAAAGCAAGATTGTGGGAGCATACACACTCTTGTAATATTGTTTCAAATTGTATGATCCGCCCAATAACTGCATAGGTGTGTAACCGCTTCATGCAAACCTTGCGCTAAATTGTCTACTTTTAAGAAATGTAATTAGGAATATTGTTTATCTTTAAACCTGATAGCTCAGCAGGCTGTTGATGAAATTAAGTAACTAGATAAGATTACATCAGAACAATAAATATATTTTTCAGTATACTGAAAGACAGCACCACTACACATTATTATTGCATGTTTATATATGGATGATGGTTGATGGTGAACCATTAAATGCACTAAGTGGACAAAAAGACACACTTGCACAAATAAACATGCAATGCAGATATACAATCACCCTTTCTGAAGCCATAGAGTTCCCAATAACTACTGTTAAATACTACAATCAACACATGGTGAAAATCTGAAAGGATTAGTATTGTTATTGTTTTATTATATGGTAAAGCTATTCATGTAGAAAGCATCTTTTATAAAACTTTGTATGCTGGGGAACTTTTGCTTCAAAGTCTATTACTCAGAAAATGTCAAGTAAACACTGTCTCTATTTCACCAGGATGCAAAACTTACAAGGTCCATCTATATTTAAAAATTATCTGTGGAAAATATACTTAAATATTGCAGTTTTTCATAGATGCTAATAATCCAAAATCTTTTTTTTTTATTGTTATTATTTTATTGGGCATTAAACATAGAGAAATAACCTGTGTTTACAAAAATACATAGAGAATTGTAGCAACTAACAGTAACAATAAGCAGCCATTTGACTAGCAACAAGCAACAAATACATATCGTTGACTTAAGTTACATACTTTTATTCAGCCTCCGGTAATGTATGATATCAGGAGAATCTGAGTATGGACATGGAACACACATACATATGCAGTTTTTGTCAGTGAAATCCTAATATACAGTATATATTACATAAACAAATGTTGCCGATGCTGTGATCTGTTCTGAAATGTTAGTACATCCTATATTGTTGATGTTGTCCAAAAATGACAGTCCATCTTTAATATCGATAGACCAATGGTTGTTTCTAGATGTATAGTTTTAAGATGCTGTTGAAATCCGCATTTTTTTTCTCCCTTTGCATCTGATGTAATGTTTGCAGCAGTCAGTGTTGGAATGTGAGATCATACTGCAGTCCTGATGCAATTAGCCTTTGTGGTTGCAATGATCGAGACATGTAGTTGCTATCAGGACCGCTGGAGGCAGCAAAGAGTCCCGCTGGGTTACAGCTGCTGAGGATACGTGCGAAGTTGTCTGTCCTCTTCATTCCCATAGATCAGTGCAGACATGTACTTGTAGTGCAGGAATGACATCTGTGGTGATTAAGGACAGTCACTTCAGATGATTATAGTACACACACATTCCAGGACTCCATCCGCATGTGCACAGCACAAGTTTCTGTCTTCTAGAGTACATCAGTAGTAAAACTATTATTCGGGTTCCAATACTATGACCAACTTCAACAACAATGAACAACTTCATATTTCCTGCATAGGTGAAAGTTTTACAATAAAACTTCAAATATACAAGCAGCACGAATGTAATCGATCAGTGGATTAGTTATAATGTATTAACTCGATGTAACTTCAGATGGGTGTAGTTTCTAGTTTTTTTCTGGTTTCTGGTTTGCCATCCATATAACCAAATGTTTTATTAAAAATACATATTAAAAATACAAAAAACAAGTTGTACAATTTGCGGAAACGTAAAAGATTCTAGATAAAAGTTGGAATATATATAAGTACTGATTCTCATCAATAAGTAATCTTTGATAGATATATATATAAAATCAAAGATTACTTATTGATGAGAATCAGTACTTATATATATTCCAACTTTTATCTAGAATCTTTTACGTTTCCGCAAATTGTACAAAGTTGTTTTTTGTATTTTTCACTTTATTTATTATTATAGTAATAAATGAAAATTTTAAACTCCAAAGCAGAATGTATCCATCAATGCCAATCCCACATGCCAGGCTCAGTTGTACTGCAGATTGAGGTAATAGGGAGACTACTTTGATCAGCAGCACACCCCCAGATAGTTCCATGATCAGGGAGAGGAGCTGCCAGTGTTGGTTCTCTTTGTCTTGCAGCTGTAATGTAAATATGTGGGACATATTTCTTCTGCAGCTTTAGTCCTCATAATGAAGACCTCCAATGTACCTAATGTGCGTTGACATTTTTGCAGAAGTTGAAACTACAACAGCATCGGCTGCAAAGTAAAGAACAATGGATGGAGCACTTTCCTATCACATATGTGTGCACTACAGTAACCTGTCTTATAATATGCATGACATTACTTTAATAAGGGTAATTACTATCATACATTCAGATCTGCAAACACACTCTACACATGATAACAATCCTAGAGTTGCATAAGAAAAACAGAGACGTGTTGATCAGATGAATCAATAGAGGGGAGGGACGTTTGGCAGCGAAAACAACAAAGGTGCAAATGAAAGCTGAAAGGGGACTGCAGTGAAATGAGCTCAGTGCGGGAGTGATGAGGGGGAAATGTCTTTGTTTGAATCCCCCCTCCCTTATATTTCATACAATAAACACTCTCCCTTTACTGCAGACACTGTCTCCGGCTCAGCCTGTCCCAGCTGTGTGGGGGGGAGGGACCATCAAAACTGCTGTCACCGGGCAGGAAAGAACGCTGCGAACGTGAGCTGATTTCCCATTGGCCCGCACAACCGGTGGGCGTACAACTGGGCTCATTGTCAGGTCGAGCCTCCGCTTAGTGGGCGTGGCCTATGCAGGGCACCTATATAAGGCGCTGTGTAGCTCAGGATGATGCCAGTGCCAGGGATGGTAACTCGCGCAAGTGCGCTCAGCACAACTGCAAGCGCACGGGTTTAGCACTTAATAAACAAGCAATCGGAACAATATTATCCGTTCTTCCCTTCATAAGGCGATCCACTTCCATTATCACTCTAGCACTGTAAGTATCTCATCTTATTGCTACATGCACTTGCTGAAACGATCGTCCTAAGTTACTGTCACCTATAGAAGTCTATGTTAAAACAAGTGACTTACTAAATGTATTTAACTTGCATTAATATAGGTTACACTTAGTAGAATGCATGTTCTGACTGTCATATATGCTGAATTTAGTAAGCATTGTTATATGTCACATGCTATGTTTGGCCATTTATAATTATCAGAAATCCTGTGAATACGCACTATTACCTGTTGTTAAGCTTTGACAGATCCGCTTTGTTTTATTGTTTTGTACTGATCTCATACTGCAGTAACTGACTGTTTTTCTTTATTCCTTCTTGCAGTGATTCCTATTATTTTGCACAAGCCTTAAGAACATTAAAATGCCTGCCAGGGGTGGTATGTTTTACACTCTACCCATCTCTAAGCCCTCCCCAATCATTGAGGAACCAGAAGAGTTAGAAGATTCTTGGAATGGACAGTGTGCAGACTTGTCCCAAAGATGCTCCAGTGTCACCAGTTCAGACTGTGAATCTCTCAGCAGCAGCAACTCTTTCTCTGATGATGGTGAGTTGTGTGCTGATTAGTAATTGCCTTCATTAACTTTTATGTAGATATAAAGTATTATTGTTTAGCTATAAGTTTACTTATTAGCCATTTTAAACATTAATTTCAAGTATGCATTGCATCCTATGCTGACAGATTTATTTGAGATTGTACCTGACAATAGTGATTTATGTTAATGTTATATTCTATTTTATTTGCAGACTCTGATGACTTTGATAACATTTCCATACCAGACTCTGAGCTACTCTGCGACCCAGAGGGAGAACAAATGTGTCCCACTATTCTCAAGATGATCAAACGCAGCCTCAACAAAGCCAAAATTAACTCCTTGAGGTGTTCCAAGCTTCTCCTCCCTGATGATCTCCTTTGCCATTTGGGCTACGAGCTGATGCATCTGGCATTCAGTGAGCCTTGTGGACTAAGGGGTGCACTTATTAATCTTTGTGTAGAGAATAGCAAGGACTGTCACACTGTGGCAGAGCTAGAAGTTGATCCATCTGTAGTCCCTACTTTCCAGCTGACCGTACTGTTTAAACTGGACTCCAGGTTATGGCCTAGAATTCAGGGCCTCTTCAGCACCAAACCGGTTCCTGGTTCGGGACAATCTTTGAAACTTAGCCCTGGGTTCAAGGTTCTTAAGAAGAAGCTGTATAGTTCTGAAGAACTAATAGTTGAAGAATGCTGAGATTTGATGAACTTGATTCTGTAGTTTGGGGTTCTGCAATCACATGAGAGTAAAAGGGGAGCATATTACATTTGATGAGGTGATGAGGGTTATGTGTGGGGGGTGGGAGTAATTTCTTTTCATTTGTTGCTGATTTTTTTTTTCTGGCTTATTTTCTGTGATGCCAGTGTCCTGCAATTTCTATTAGTTTTGTATGTTAGTTCATGGGTTTTGCCTTCCCACTGCCAAGTTTCATGAGCACTGTTTGCTGTACTTAGGATGATTTCACTAGTAATGAAAGATCCATCACATGGGGGTTTTAAGAGGTGCTTCAGTACACTTATTGTTGTGAATCTAAATTTGCTGAGGTATGCACACAAGTATTAATATGTAACACAAAGTGCACTGGAAATTCTGCTTTTTTTTAATTTGTTATATTCTTTATGTTTATATGATTTGGCAGCTGGTCTGCACTAACTGAGGATTAGCTCTACCTCTTATAGAGGGTGAATATGATGAATAACTGAAAAAAATCCCTAAACTTACCTTCTGGGACCAATTGTGTTTTGGGTTTTCTTATTTGCTCCTCAATACTGATTCATTGGCAGCTAAAAGAGGTTCATATTGGTAGCTCTACTACAGATAATTGTATCTGGAAAGCACTAGCATTCATTTGATTTGTCCTTGTATTTTTGACATGCTGCTTTTAATATGGTTTTAAAGTAATATTTATATACACTTGATGTTCAAGTACAAATCCACACAATGTGCCTTTTTTTTTTTTACTTTTCTAATAAACTGTGAAAATAAATGAAATTGCTGTCTTGTCTTTCTGTAAAAAAAAAAAAAAAGTATGCAAGCAAAAAAACTGCCTTACTTTTTGGGCTTTTGCAGATTATGAATAACATCACAAGAGGATGTTTTAAGTACACTTTATAATTCCACCTATTACAAATGCTCATCCAAGTGTCCTTGCCTCCAAATGTGGCTATTCCTTTATTGGACTATGTTATGTATCACAACTAAATCGCCAATAATAAATTCCCTCTGGTGCAAGCACTGAATATTATTTACATATTGCGACTCCTGTAGCGCAAATCTGGAGATTAAGGACCGGATTCACAACTACGTGTATTGGAAAATTACGTGCCGATTTCTAAGTCTTTTAAGACCACATGTACGCTTCTACGAAACACAACGTAGATAGCGTAAAATATTTATTACGTGTGCACATTAGCGCATCTTAGTGCGCAACTTACCAATGCACATAATTGTGAATCCAGTCCTAAATGAAGAATATTTCAGTTCTATTCTAATTTGTGCTATTGGGGGTATGGATAGAAGAAACAATTATGTTGGCCAGCATTTGAGTATTACAAGTAAAGGCAGATTGTATGTTCATAGAAGTACATGTCCGCTCACAGATACATTTACATATGTTGCACCCCTCGCCCTTTAGAGGGTTATTTATTGCCCAGTTTAGATAAAAATGAGTGCACAGTAAGCTGATTCCCGTCTACCATAGTACCTGCTGAGGACATAAAGGGGGTGGACTTCTTCTAAGGTTCTTAAAAATGCATTGGAGCTGATTCCAAGTTATAGGGCTACACGTAATATCCTGAGTTACGTGCAACTCTGTATAGGATGTAGGGAAGTGTTTTCTTCCTATAGTCAGAGCTGAATGGGCAGAGCCTGCAGCTTGTACAGCCTGGAGCCTCTGCCAGCTTCCAACGTATTTAAATGTTTTTTTTGATGCTTGCATTTGCAGCATTTAAAAACCAATTTAAATGCTTTATGGATCATGTACATTAATGCCAGAGCATAGTAATGGTATACTGCTACTATGCTCGCACTGAAAAAAAATGTAATAAAAAAATATAAAAAGATTTGAATCCTTTTTTATTAAATCAATATTTAATTATATTTTAACGCAAGGGTAATTTTCACATGATAAACGACATCCACCTATTACTTACACCAGTGTTTCTCAATACTTGTCCCCTGAGTTAAGAAAGTTTGCTTTACATAACCTGAACTAAAAGTGCAAAGCAGTGTAATCCAGTTGTGCTAAATTACTTGTGTATTCTCAATTTACAGGCAAAAATATATCTCACTTCACCATATCAATCATTGTGGTTTGATGACCACTAAAGTAACCACAGCAACTACCGGTAATTATTAAAAGAGAATGGGCTGGAGTAAGTGCTTGAAATTAGATACTCCTGGGCTAAACCATGTTGATTGCAGGGGAGACATATTTCATCTGTTGCAAATTAGAGTTGAGAGGTGATGTTTCCTATCCCAAGTCTAAATAACAGTGTGATAGTAAAGCTGATCAGTATCTGTGTGCAGTAAGCAATTCAAAGATATATCCCTGCATGCAAAGAATACAATTAACTTGACTGCCCCTGCAATCAACATGGCTTAGCCCAGGAGTAACTAATTTCAAGCACTAAAGTCTGGATCCAGCCCAACATGAGACCGTAGCCTCAGGCTATCATTTAAGTTAGCCCAAGGTCAATGGCCTATGTGAATGATAAATGGGTTATCAGCCATGAGATATAAGTGCCCAAGGCAGGAGCTCCACCCAAGGTAGATTTATAGGTAATACTATAGTGGGAATGATGAAGAGTTAGGAGTAAGTCAGGGTTCTATTCTTCCTTTCAGGAGATCTCGGAGGTAAGAAATAGATGTTGGTATGGGGCGGGTCTTAACTATGCAATTTATGCAAATTGTGTCATTAAGCCCCACCCCCTGTCAATCACTACTGCAATTCATAGTGTTGCCTAAAATCACGTAATCTAGTCCCACCCATCCCTAGTAACCCTAGGAATTGCTGTAATGAGAGGCAGAGATTTTCCTACTCTTCTCGGGAATACCAGGAGAATTGCCTAAATTTCAGGAGTCTCCCAAATAATCTGGGAGAGTCGGCAGCCCTGGAGTAACTGCACAAAAAGGTCCACATCTGCACCTGGACAAACCCTGTTGTAATATAAGGAGTGTAAATTATTTATTTATTGTTTACAGAGAAAATTCTTTAAAAACAATTCTGACTGTTGCACACAAAAAAACAGGTTTCTTATTAAACTCTAATTTAGGGGTAGATCTATTTAGCCTTGCACCCGTGTTATTTGCGGTGCGAAGCTAATTGTGCAAAAATACATATTAAAATCGGCTACCGTAATAGAAAAAAGCGCACCGCAAGCTTTTTCCCAACTATCGCGGTGCGCGAACCTAACTGAATCAGGCCCCCGAGTTGAGCTGCAAAACATCACCTAGCTCAGCTCTTGTTCAGCTACTCACCTGATTTTACAGTTTGGTTTCAGTACTTACAATATTGAGGCATTTATTCAGGAAAAACAAGAACTTGACAGCAGCCAATAAGAAGACTTATCATTATGTTACTTATATTACTTAAGCAGCTTTCCTAATTAACATCATACAAGTTGAATGCCAGTACAAAAGTAATTACCAGCTATAACATGGCTTTATGTCCTCAGATCAGAGCCTGTGCATTAGTCCACGAATCATTAGAATATGTGTCACCTGTTCATTAGGTAGTTAAAGCCTGTCATTAGAAAGTGTTTTGCTGCTTTACAAAATGTTCTCCAGTACAGGTTGTCTGTAGGAAGTATCCTTGTGTTCTCAATCCTGTCATATCTAAGACATTTATCATATTAGTGAGTGTCAAGAGCTGGTATTCTCCTACCTGTGGCGATGTTTGATCAGCTGCATTTCCTGAAAGTTAAAGTATGAATACAATGATTGCACCCTTCAGAAAACTATAATTACTGGACTATTCATACTCATCCCCCAGCATCTAGCTGTGTATTTCACTAAATGAAAGGAGGTGTTACACTTAACAACCAATCAGAAATTAGAGATCACCTTCTAGAACATACTAGATAATTTGTTGTTATGGCATCACATCCCCTTTACATTTTTAGGACTTTAAATATTTTGGGGTCTATTAATATAAAAACTTTGCTCTCTGTCTGTCCCTTTGCTCTGTTCTGTCTGCTCCCTCTGTGTGTCCCTTTGCACTGTCCTCTGCTCCCTCTGTCTGTCCCTTTGCTCTGTCCTCTCTGCTCCCTCTGTCTGTCCCTTTGCTCTGTCCTCTCTGCTCCCTCTGTCTGTTCTTTCTGCTCCCTCTGTCTGTCCCTTTGCCTTGTCCTCTCTGCTCCCTCTGTCTGTCCTTTCTGCTCCCTCTGTTTGTCCCTTTGCTATGTCCTTTCTGCTCCTTCCACTCTGTTTTCTATTCTGTGATGTTCCTCTGGTCAGTACTGTCTGCTCTTCCCCCGCTTTGTCTTTTTTCTGTTCTGTGCTCTTCCTCCACACTGTCCTGTCCACTCTTTTTACTTTCTGCCCTCTTTTCTTTCCTGTCCTATCCTTCCTGTCCTGTCCGTCCTATCCTGCATCCACTCTATTATCTTCTAATCTGTCCTCTTTCACTGCCCTAGTTTCTTTTCTTTTCTCCTGTCCTGTCCCTCTGTCCAACTTTTCTCTGCTGTCTTGTCCACTTCTTCCCTGTGTTCTGCTGTCTGTGTCCTGCTTACTAGTGGAGCCGCATGATTTGGAGGTAAGTAAGTAGCTTTGTTAATTAGTAATCAGGGTTGGGGTTAGAGTAAGTTTATTGTAATACAGAACACAGAGGGCCCGATTCAATTAGCGGCAATGACGGGAAAAAGTGCGCGCTGCGCTTTTTCACGTCATATATGGTATGAAAAACGGGCAAATTTTTATGCACTCATCAACGAGGGGCACATAAAAGTCGCCGGAAAAAAAATTAGCTGAAATAGCTACGCACTGCAAAATATGCCGGTGCAAAGCTAATTGAATCGGGCCCAGAAAGTGTTGCCATTCTATCTGACAAATGTTGACTTAACATCCCTGTCAGATAGAGAATGGTTGTTCAGCCATTCAGAATTGTTCTGACAGCCATTTAGTTCTGGCAGAGTAACAGACGCCTATCCAACCATTATGGTTACATACTGCATCCAGTACCCCAGCTACATAGACATTGGGATGTGATATTAGTTAAGTCTATAACATAACCCATATGCAGGATTATTAACCTTTTAAAAGTTTTATTTCAGTTTCCAGGAAGTTAAAAGTAGAAGATGTAGATGTTGCAATGTAAACTCTCAGCCAAACACTGAAAGTGAACCATTGGCAATAGTAGCAGCAGTAATAGATCTCCTTGTGTATGACCTATGTTAGAAATAAACATACCCCTATGCAGAACAGTTCACATCCTTTCTATTTGTTTCCATTGCTATAAAAACAAGCTTTGCTTTAAGAATACACAATGGAACAGGAATAGAAGTGGCACTGAACGAGTAACATGTTTCAATGATATACAGGTAAAGATTCTGTCTGCCCTACCACGTGGCCAAATTAGGTTCATTTAATAAGTTGTCAGAGTGACCAGAGATCCATAATGCATATAAAGGAAATATTTTATGGAGGGATTCAGAGATTGGACCATATTTTGGACCAATAAATTATTGATGTATTTTCCTCTGCTGTGGCTATGTATTGTATATAGTAGCACAGTGGTTAGCATGAATGCCTCATGGTGTTGTGGTCAAGGGATGTATGTCTCTGAGAACCTTAGTTACCAAAAGCTGTGACAGCTCAATAAATAGTCATTTTTTGATGTCTGATAGCCAGAGCTTGGGAACTGTCCCTCCCCCTATAACAATACCCTCCCACCTCTGAGACAAGGAGAGCTATCACTAAATCTGGGCCCCATGGCTTAGTTTTCGTGACTCCTCCTGCCCCTCTGCCTATGGCCCTTCTAATGTATTAGGCCGACCTCTCTTTTAAAGATAACTGCTACAGTCTGCCCTATTGTCCCCTCATCCCCTACCCAGAGGCTGGCAGCTTAAGTCAATGTTTAGCACAGAGTGCTGAGCACTGTATTGAGCTGCCAGCCTCTTACAGCTTCTCTGCACATGCACAGAGTGGTGGCAGGCAGTGGCTGCACTGCACACATGCCAAACAGGGAAGCCCATCTCCCTCATCCCCATCCAGACTCTGGTCCCCCTCCTTCCCTGAGCCCACCAACTGCATCCCGTGCATATGGTTCTGATGTTTGATCTGTAACCTTTACTATAGTGTTATTGTTCAGTTGACCTTGACTGTTTTGTACAACTGACAGTTTTGTTTATTAGCTGTCTATTGACTTAATAATCAAGGGCTGGATTCACAACACCGTAATTTTTTACAGGCGTGCCTAATTTTGCAATTCTAGCTACTACGCATGCGTAGTAACTATTTTACGCTATCTAGGTTCATCGAGGCATAGGCAATTACATTCTGTGGATTCCAGCGGTCTCCCTATACATAACCCCCCTTTCCTCCCCCTAATAACAGCTATAACACTATATGGGGAGACCGCTGGAATACTTACACTAACGGCATGCTGAGATGGCGTTCCATATAGTACAGTTAGTAAATGCAGCGATCAGCTGGCCCACATTCATTAGAGCAGGATGGCAATCGGGGGTTCTGCTGCTGTTGATCAAAGCATTGTAAATATGAAAAACTTTGTTTCAATGAGATAAATGCGGTTTTTACCTTTATCTCATGAAGTCAAAGTCATCAAACTTTTGTAAATAAAGCCCTAAATTGCTTTGGTATCAATACCATTTACAAAGATCCAAACAAGGACCAAGAAACCTAAAATTCAACTCAAACATAAAAGGTGCTAATAACATTCTCACACACAGATGTAATGTTTCACCCACCTTCCAGAATTGAGGGAGCCTGTGCTCAGCTTATTCCTAGACATAAAACTGCTGATACAAATGATAATGACTGGCACTCAGCAACATTGCCGATTGTTAATATACTGTGAAATATCACACACTTTTTACACACACACACACACACACACACACTCACGCTTACTTTTAGATATGTTAATACTAATTATAATGTAACATAACTGGAAGTATGAACAAATCATTACAATGTGCTACCGATCGCACTGTGTGTTCATTTTGTGTGTGTGCATTAGAAAGAACTCAGATAAACCACAATGAGCACAAAGCTTGGAAACAATCTGATTACAATTAAGAGGACCTTAATCCTGTTAGAAAATACAGTATATTGACATATGTGTGGTAATCTCCTGATTTCACTAGGCCTATGTATTCTGGAAGTAATCTGGTCTGCACTTGAGTGCCCAAATTGCAGGATCAACTCACATTCATCTAATCCTAAATCCACAACATAATGTGTGCATTTAAAGGGGTTTTTTTTTCCGTAGGACTGCTGTCTCCCTGTACTCATTGCAGACCTGCTTCCATTTGTTGCTAAGAATAATGCCAGGGACCAGTATAAAAAGCAATAAACTCATAGTGCATTTAACTGTTTTATAGTGGGGTGGCCACTCATTCCAGTACAAAGAGACAAAAAATATCTATATATACAGCAATGCGTAGCAGTTAATGATATATACACAAATATAACAAACAATATATTGTTATGCCAAAGCAACAAGGCCGGATTAAGGTTTGTGGGGGCCTCTGCCGAACATTAACAAACAGATCCTTCCCTTCACACTATATGAACCCACCTAACTCAGGGCCGGATTAGCCATGGGGCAACCTGGGTGGTCACCTCGGGCCCCCCATACACAAATGGGCCCCCACATATATATAAGCTTTAATGCTCCTGAAATTGTCGGTGAGGGTGGATGTCTTGCGGCTGATGGCATATTGCAGCTGCTGCGATAGTATGCTTAGGAGGAGGATGGCAATCACTGACATCCATCCCCATAGACAACTGTGGCAGGACTTTGATGCTCAGGGTTATATATATAT
>WWET01000346.1:642368-652821 GCA_011038615.1 Limnodynastes dumerilii
TATATATACCAATGAGTGTGTATAGCCATAGTTGTGAACTTTTTCTGGGGGAGTTCCTGTTGCCCACTGTTGAATAATGTAAAGACAAACACAAAAATATAGAGCGCTAATATGGTTCTATTATTCGTTTGTTTAATATGCTAACAGACAAAAATCCATATTATGCAATTAATATCAAGCTCAAAAATTAACATAAAATGCAAATCCAAACATATCACATACAAAATAAAAATGAACAGTATGTCTAGCAGCAATAAGAATCAATTAGTAACACATTCATAGATGGTCCAGCATGGGTAGAACAGACTATGGTAATTATATATCCTTATTTTATATGTAGAGATCCTAATTGACAAAACACGTGAATGTTATTCAATCGTCCATTAGATTTAGTGAATGTCTCCAAAATGTGCGGATTGTATATCGTGCTGATTAATAGTTAGGCTTATCACAGCCGAATACATAGTGGCCAGAGTATGGAAGCACCAGATTAGTTTTGCAATACCAGAGTTTTCAGAGGGATATAATAAAGTCTCTTCCAAATAAAAAGTAATCCACCCCAGATCTCACTCCAGAGGGTAGCAAGAATGTTTCTCGTCAGACCAAACTGATATTACACAGTGCCAATCTTTTCCAGAGCGTTATCTCTTCACTAGATGGTATAAATGTATATAATAGGTCTTACCCCAATCAGGGATGATAATGTCGATTACTGGGGAGTACCTGTTGCCTACTATTGAATAATGTAAAGTACCAATTTGCATATGATGTAGACATATACCCACAACCCATATATTTTTTTTTCAAGGGTGTTGTTGTTGTTTACACATATTTGCAGTGCTTTTAAGGTGCATTTTCTACATATGCCCTTCAGGCCACAAGATATTTTATTAATTATGTCCGTGGTCATTTGGTATCGTACCTCCTTAAAACCTTGCCCAGATGCCCTGAGTACCACCTCACAGTGGCCCAAGTACCTACTAGTACCTACTAGTGCCAGCCTCCATGTCTGCCCCTTGTAATGTCCAGTCTCCATGTGTTCCCCTTTTAATATCCAGCTTCCATGTATGCCCCTTGTAATTTTCAGCCTCCATTGTCTGCCCCTCATAATGTCCAACCTCCATATCTGCCCCTTATAATGTCCAGCCTCCATTGCATGCCCCTTTTTAAAGCCAGCCTCCATTGTCTGCCCCTTATATTGTACAGCCTCCATGTCTGCCCCTTGTAATGTCCAGCATCCATATGTACCCCTTATAATGTCCAGCCTCCATGTGTGCCTCTTGTAATGTACAGCCTCCATTTGTGCCCCTTGTAATGTCCAGCCTCTATTGTCTGCCCCTTTTAATAGCTAGCCTCCATTGTCTGTCCCTTATAATAGCCAGTCTCCATTGTCTGCCCCTTATAATAGCCAGCCTGCATTGTCTGCCCCTTATAATGACCAGCCCCCATGTGTGCTCCTTTTAATATCCAGCCTCCATTGTCTGCCCCTTATAATGTTCAGCCTCCATGTATGCCCATTATGTCCAGCCTGTGTGCCCCTTATGTACAGCCTCCATGTCTGCCCCTTATGCACAGCCTCCATGTCTGCCCCTTATGCACAGCCCCTATGTCTGTCCCTTATGCACAGCCCCTATGTCTGTCCCTTATGCACAGCCCCTATGTCTGTCCCTTATGCACAGCCCCTATGTCTGTCCCTTATGCACAGCCCCTATGTCTGTCCCTTATGCACAGCCCCTATGTCTGTCCCTTATGCACAGCCCCTATGTCTGTCCCTTATGCACAGCCCCTATGTCTGTCCCTTATGCACAGCCCCTATGTCTGCCCCTTATGCACAGCCCCTATGTCTGCCCCTTATGCGCAGCCCCTATGTCTGCCCTTTATGCGCAGCCCCTATGTCTGCCCATCATGCATAGCCTCCATGTCTGCCCCTCATGCACAGCCCCTATGTCTTCCCCTTATGCACAGCCCCTATGTCTGTCCCTTATGCACAGCCCCTTTGTCTTCCCTTTATGCACAGCCTCTATGTCTGCCCCTTATGCACAGCCCTATGTCTGTCCCTCATGCACAGCCCCTATGTCTGCCCCTTATGCACAGCCCCTATGTCTGCCCCTTATGTATAGCCCCTATGTCTGCCCCTTATGCACAGCCCCTATGTCTGCCCCTTATGCACAGCTTTCATGTCCTCTTTTACTTACCTTTGATGTCCCTTCCTCCGCGGCACGTCCTCTCTCTGGCACTACGGCAGTCACGTGGTGCGGTGTAATACAAGGTTCCTACGGCAGCCCTGTAGAAACAAATCTGTTGCTAGAATGGCAGTGACCGCATAGGTCAGGTTTGGTCCTACAGGGCTCCCGTAGGAGCCCTGTATTACCAGTGCTGCACTGTTAAAAGCCCGACATGGGCTTTTAACAAAAAAACAACTTTGTCCCGAGAGTCGGACAGGACAGCGGGACGTCCCCCGAAAGCGGGACTGTCCCGCTGTACTGAAAAAGGTGCTGGCATCTGACAAAAAAAGCACTGAGTACGACTAATTGAGAACCCAGAGGCGGAACTAGCGAGTTGTGGGCCTAGGTGCAAAAAAAATGCTTTTTCAAGTTTGCTGGGTTGTTTTTTTGATTGATATATATATATATATATATATATATATATATATATATATATATATGTTTGAATAAGGTGTCTGTGTATTATATATATATAATAATTGGATTACAGGGTCTGTGTCTAGGTCAGATGAATAAATTATCTTTTAAAAGTATAGATAGGCTCCAAAATGATTGCAGTAGATCCTTTTAAATTGGTATATATATTACCGGGAGACAAGAAAAAAGAGAGAGAGAGGCAGACCATAGTGCATTAAATAAAATATAACACTTTACTAATTCAATTTAAAAATAATATGCGTACCAGAGCCACAAAATATAAAAGCATGTAATGCAATATATGCGTGAGCCAATCCTACTGTTAACCGTGTTCGCCCGCAACTGCCGCCCCCTAACACCGATCCACTCAGTGGCTGCGATTGGGAGAGAAGGCTGTCCTCAGTCGTGGATGCTGCTCAAGACTCGTCAATCCAACTCGTCTGGGGCATACGTCTGCCCTTATCGACTTCCTCAGGGATTGTGATGAGATAAATGATGGTACAGAGTAGGCATACTTATTTAAAAGTCCGCGGGGAAACTAAGTAGCAGCTTCTTAGGTGTGAATCTGCTGATTATTTTCTTTTTCCTACTTAAGGTTAAGTTGCCAAGTTCTGTGTGTGTGTGTGTGTATATATATATATATATATATATATATATATATACACTCAGTATACTAGCATAATGAATACATACATTTTAGACTCACCTCAGAGGTAGATTTGGAGCAAGCATCATGGTAATGTGTTAGTGTTACTGTTTCATAGAGGGTGAGAATTAAATTATTTTGGTCATCAGCAGTATTGCCTTTTAAATAAATCTAAAATGTATATCAATGCAATTACCTGTCACCCCAGAGATTAGCAAAATAAGGTCAAATTGGTTGGAAATATTCATTATATACATATAGTAAATATTTTAACCTTAAGCATTTCTCTCGAAAATGTAAATATTCTTTATTTATCCAATTTTCGATTAATAGAATTATATCAGGTGCTGCAACTAGATGATACAAAATGTATCATGATTTACATCACATCACACTTACCTGATCACTCTGATATTGTACATACACCAACAGTGCCAGTCAGTATGCCAGGATAGGCAATGAATAGTTTACACATACACCAGACAGGCTGGCAGACTGCACTTAACCCCTTAAACCAGAACAATAGTTTATTATTTCTTGTGGCAGATGTATAAAGTAGATAATTCAGGTGCTGACATAAGCACAGGATTTGCCGAATTCTCCCAGTATTCCGGGACAGTCTGCAAATCTCCTGCAGAGGGCATGAGGCCTGTGATTTCATGAACACCACAGATCAAGTCCTGCCCCCGTCTGGAAACACTAGTATCCTAGTGTTACTAGGGGCAGGGAGGGCAATTTGCATCATGAAGCCCCACACCCATCTCTAGTAAACCTAAAAAGGGGATAATTGGTAGTCTGGGGGCAGGGCTTAATGGTGCAATTTGCATCTGGGATCTCACAGAGGGAAGCTATTAAAAGCAACCCTTCATAATCACAACTGTTTTGGAGATAGTTGGAATAAAGTAGTCACATGGGAGGGGTTTTGTGTTGGCCTTTTTGGTGGCGGGGGAGAGTTAGTAATTTTTGGATGGCTCTGTGATAAATACAGATATAGGACTGGATCCAGACTTGCAAAGTGTGTAAATGGGACGTTTTGAGTGGAGAACGCATTACATGCGTTTTACTTAGTTCCGTATGATATATATTTTGTTGTAAGGGATATCTGATATGCACTTACGTGCGAATCGGTGGTCAGACGGGCCGCTGACACGCAAGTGTGACTTAAGGCTGTCTTATAACAGCATAAGTCACTTATTACGAATGAGAAAGGAGCATGACGGGGGGGAGGGGGTTCACTCCCCTCTCTCTCTTGCGGACGGACAGACCCCCACACACACACACACACACGTACAGAAAGCGTGCGGAGGTCTGGATCCGGTCCTGAGTTCTGTTTGGGACACATTTGGCTGGATCCAGACATAAGTAAGTGCTTGAACTGGGCTAAATCATGTTGATTGCAGGGGGAGTCAAGTTAATTGTATTCTTTGCATGCAGGGATATATCTTTGAATTGCTTACTGCACACAGATACTGACCAGCTTTACTATCACACTATTTAGACTTGGGATATGCAACATCACCTCTCAACTCTAATACTGTTTGCAACAGATGAAATATGACTTACCCTGCAATCAACATGGTTTAGCCCAGGAGTAACTAAGTTCAAGCACTTATTTCAGTCTGGATCCATCCCATTGTCTGTAAAATATTGTAACAATTGCATTTATTATTAGTTAATTCCTCTTAATAATAATTATACACTGTAACTCCTATTACTTCAGTTTCTACTATATATTTAATTTGTTCTGATGGAGATGAGGTCATCTAATTTATTAATTCCTGTCCCGTTATGCCATTGTAATGTCTCCATCAAATTCAGAGCCACATCTGAGCACCAGTGGAGAAAATGTGAGAATGGTGATTTACCTCTCCTTTTTAATATTATTTTTTACAGGCACCTGGGTAAACTAGAGAAAGATGTGCAAATATCATGTTTCTTGTATTTATAAACACTATGGGCACTAGATCCCGGGGAGCAGAGATCGGGAGGATTACAGCCCCCTGGAGTGACGTCCCAGGCAGTCTCTGTCAGGACGCGTGTGGTTTGTGCCTGGCTGCACGTATGGGATCGGACCAGCGTGTTCTGGAGAACGCTAGTGACGTATGTGCGCTTTCTGGCTAGGAGCCAGTTGCGCCTTGTTGTGAGCGCTCGGCAGCAGGTTTCCGCAGTGAGAAGTCGGTACATGGCACCTCAGGCTGCTGTATGGTGTGTAGCGTGATCTAAGGAACGTGTGTGCACCATACATTCAGCCTGTAGTCATCCCGCCTTTGTGTAATGTGAGTCACAAGCAGAATCTGATGCAATGTGGGCTAATATCAGAGGATAGTGAGAAATGATGCAAGAAACGGGCTCGTATACGTGATACATCTGCAGGCGATGGACTTTTTTATTTTTATTTTTTATAACAATTTCAGTTTTAGTTAAGCATTTTCCAGACCCTCAGTCGCTGAGTATCAATAATAAATGGTATAATGAAATGCTTGCATACCTAAAACCCAAAAATTCTATATGGGGGTTGGGATCTAAGATATTTATAATAACAATAATTAGAACTCCGTTCCATGACCAAGATCTTCAATTGCAGCCGAATTGTATATTTTTATCTCTCCCAGTATGTAATACAAAATACTCTACATACTACTTTGTAGATATGCTAGATTTATATATGTCTTCTGTAGGATAGGGTGGTTATCAAGTCAAAGCTATAATTACCCACACCTTTGTCAAAGGCCTTCTAGACTACCTGTAATTATCCAAGTCATAAAAAGGAAATGCTGATTCAGCCATGTAAATGATTTTCTGAATAACCCTATATCATAGGTGTAATAATCTACTTGGACACTGTTATTGTCTATTTTTATCATGTACAGGGCTAACATGATAGTCTGCTTACAAATATCCCTTTCTTTGTCCATATTATGAAATAATATTTGTACAGCCCCAGCAAATTACAAAATATTCATAGAAGACTGAGTATATCCGAAGCTGTCATATCACTGATTGCTATTATGTCACAAAGAAAAAGGTGTCCCTGTGGAATGCACTTCTGTCTTTAACTTTTTATAATAATGGACTGAATCCAAAACTGCGCCACCTCTGCTGTCAGCTCTGTCCACAAGGGCAGCAGAGGTCAGATGGAGCGATCCTAAGTTCCGTGTGTGCAAGGGAAAACCACATCACTGACGTGTATGGGACCCACCCTCGGAAAGCCTTCCAGGACAGAAACCTGAATTCGTTGGTTCAATGTTATTAAAATTGATTCAGGAAAATAAAACTATAAGAAGGATAAAAAAAAAAAAATAACTTATAAAAATAATGCACTTGTGAAAAGTGAATAAAGTGCTAAAGTGAGTTTGTACTGACTGTGCCATTGATTGCTGTAAGTTGGGCACACACTTTTACAAGTTCCCCTGGCTTATGACAAAACGGTCTGATAGCTGTGGAAATTGACCTGATAATTTTATAGTGTGTACCTGGCATTAGTCAGTGCAGTCACTCTATTGATTCTTTGCTATAAGCTTGCAGGACATGGTAAATAAGAAATAGAAATGTAATAGAGAGAATGGTCAAGTACAATGATAAGAACTGGTGGATGTTGAGTTACTTTATTCTCTAACAGGTGTGCTAACCGATCACAAAATGTTCAGACCCATCCAGACTTAAGAGCAGTGACACTTCAGACACAGTTTGGCTTAAGTTCATGGTTGGAAAAGTGGAGATGTTGCCCATAGCGACCAATCAGATTCTAGCTGACATTCTCTAGTTTGTAATAGTAAAGTGAGAGCTGGAATCTGATTGGTTGCTATAGGCAACATCTCCACTTTTCCAAACCCGCAGCTTAGTAAATGACCCTGAATCTGTGCGAATGATTACAATGTGAACACAGGAATGTGTGAATAGTGCAGCCTTTTACTTGTGACCCAATCACATCAAAACCATAAGTTTGCCAAAATGGGATAATTTATATAGCGTAAACATAAAGGACAAAGAACATGTTCAGAGCTCATATATTCTGCAGCTAATGATAAACGTATAATTATTATGTTTTTATTGTATTATTTGTGAAGTTATGTTTATTTTCAGTGTTGTTGATACATACACAGGCATGGCATGGGTTTAGACCGGATCCCAGGATTCATTTGTACTTTATTCAAATCTCCAACCAAAGCATGAGAATGGACCTTATTGTGGATCTCCGCTGTCATGCATCAATGTGAATGCTTAAGTAACCATTGCTTTCACATACTTTCCGACACCAGGACCCTACACTACTGGAGATCCGTTCACACTGAAATAGCTGTGGGTCAGTTAGCAGTACGATTCCACACCTATACTGCATATTTTATATATGAACACCCACCCACTTGTAAGCACTTTCCTGCCCATCCTTCAAAAGTGTAATTTCTCAGAAGTCTGGATCCAGTAGATCAGGTCACTCAGAAGCGCAGATCACACGGAAAATGGTCAGTTATCGGAAGTCTGGCACCAGTCTTTTGTTACAGAGTTCTTGTTGTGATCAGTTACATTTCACAGTTCTGTGTTGCGTGTGGTAACATTTACAGTTTGAAATTAAATATCTGCCAATTATTTTTAGCATTTTAAAAGGGACTTTAATTAACACCATTACAATTGTTGTCAAACTGCAACTTCATGTGTTATTCATTTTATTTTAACACAACTGCCTATTTAATAGCAATCTTCCTGTCTGCACGTTAGTGTCAGGTCCTGATGCAACAACCATAGGGAATTGCATATTGATGGCTTATGTAACTGAGACCAGAGAACCAGTAACTAATCATCCAATTCAGTGACTAGTCACTTTTCATGCACAAACGTGAGGCAATATGGGGAATTTTTTTTTGTCACATCCTCTGGCAAGGCAAACAGCTGTTATGGATGAGCAATATCTGGAAGCTGGATGATCAATGTATAGTTAAAGTAGAAATGTACTAATTTAAACTATAGCACATATACACTTAAAATAAGATAATATAAAGTATTAAATAGAAATGTATGTGCTAACCGTCTTTTTCTACATATTTTCATCATGTCCAATTAAATGATGTCTTTATAACCAAGTTTTGATTTCTGTGTTCCAAAATCAAGGTCAAGCTGAAATAATAGTGTCCAGGTGCTCTCAGTTTATGTGTGAACCAAGGTCTATTGTCATTATGTTGTGATAAGAGATAGACTGGTATTCTAATTAACTGATAATACTTAACCTCTAATCATACTTCAGATGTGAAGGCTCTTACAAATTTCACTGACACTGCAAGTCACATTAATTACTAATTTACATGTACACACTATTGGCGGTATTCACAGATCCGTTTTCACGTGAAGTAATGTGCGTATTTTTAGGTACGTTTTAACTGCGCATGTGTAGTAACTTTATTTATGTAAGTAACGTTGAATATACGCACGTAAGTTATTTAGGCACGGCCATGTGAATCGCACTTGGAGACATACGTGCAGATGGGCGGGGCTGAAATATGTACCTGAAAAGTTGCATGAAAGAGGGTGGGGAGAGGCATTTAAATGAGTCTTTTAGGGTGCAGATAAGTAAACACGTAAAGTTAGAGGTGGTCTATGGAGGCTTATGTCTACGATTGCACGGCTGTGAGAGAGGAGTGTCATGGGTGTTGGCTTGCTACGTGCGTGCGTATAATCGCGTACTTTTTAACAAACGCATTTCTGAATACGGCCCTATATTGATTTTCCAACAGATCTGAGATCATTATCTCTCATAACCATCTGCTGAAACAATCGTGACTCTATCATACACACTGTACAGATATCCACTGAAGACAAGAAAAGTTGGACAGAAAGTTGTATGTGCGTACACACTAATACACTATCCACATTTGTAATCAAGAACTACAATCCTGTGAATCATATAATGCCATACAGATTTTGTTTCTTTCTAAAAGTGTCAAGAACATTTAAGACTTTAAAATGTGTATGTTAATTTATTTGAATGTATATTTAATTCCATTATAATTATAACGTACTTTCTACAAATAATTATATTAATATACTAAAAGGACCTTTGTCTCTCTATATTTCCATATCACAGTCAGTGCCGTTTCTAGACCTAGCAGAGTCCAGGGCGGAAAAAAATGAAGGCCTCCAAAAAAGGTATGCATCCAGCCTTTTACTTTCATCCCCTTGTTTGTGCCCAGTCATCCACTTCTGCCAATTGTGTGCCCATCCTCCTTTTGTTCCCCTTATGTGTGTTCAGCCTTTATTCATGCCCCTTATATGTGTCCACCCTCTGTTTGTGCCCCTTATATGTATCAGCTTCCCTTTGTGCCCCCTTATATGTGTTTAGCCTCCTATTATGTTCCTTTTATCAGTGTTCCCCAACCTCAGTCCTCAGGGACCACTAACAGTGCATGTTTTCCAGGTCTCACTGTTGGAGCACATGTGTGTTCATTACTAACTGTCACATTTTAAAAGCTCCACAGGTGCTGCTCATTATATCACTTGTGATTCTTTAAGGAAACCTAGAAAATATGAACTGTTAGTGGTCCCTGAGGACTGAGGTTGGGGAACACTGCTCTAGGACATTGGGATTGATACATAATGGGATGTCCTATGCACAGTAACACACAATGGACCATTCAGGTTCTTTGGTAAAAGTGCTCTGTATGATCCATCACACAGCAGTGTTAGTAGCAGAACTGAGGATAATTCTAATCTAATCATGTTATATAAATGGAAATTGCATAGCACAGTGGTTGTAAATAGTTTAGACAAAGCTTTAATAAACTTTAGTTGCATAAAAAGAATAAAGAATAGCCAAATCTCAAACACAGAAGCTTAATTTAAGAAGTTTGTTGGAATGCTTCTCATTTATATTTATATACATTTAACAATGAAAATTGTATGTTTAACTTGCTGATAATGGGGTAGATCCAGAACTACGTTTACCGTACGTTTACTCGCGTAGCGTACTTTCGTGTGCGTACCTTCTATACACTTCCCTAGGCACACCCCCTTTGTCAAGATACGCTTTTCAAACCCTACCTTAACTTTTGCCAACGTAACCGTAGTGATCCGCACACGTACGTATGGGCAACATGTATTTACGCAGCTAAGCACGCCCATACTGTACACTTTAAATACAAACCCCCGCCTACTTAATGTATTTCAGACGTATTTT